>JAOUQT010003429.1:0-23157 GCA_025769995.1 Xyliphius kryptos | reverse complement strand
ATGCCCCAAACAAATTAAAAAAAATAATAAAAAAATTCCCTTAGCTTTTTTTCATGGTGAGGACATTAAAGGGTTAACTTTAATTTGAATTAACATTTAAGCTAATGTTGTTTAGGTAAGAGGCTTCAGAGTCTCAGATGCAGAACTTATTTGCAGTCTTAAAATTAGATGCAGAATTTATTGTCACTAATTTTTGCTCATTTTTGCTTCACCTTGTTCCTAAATTTTAATTTATGTCGTGCCATAGCAGTGAAATCTCATTTTTATGCGCATGTTCTGAGTACATTTGAATGAGTCAAAGTCTAAAATGCTAACAGGTGATGATAACAGAAATAAAAACACATTGGCTTTCAAATTCATCAAGGGCCACTTTATTAGATACAGCTCCTTTCGTCATTGTCAGTTTTGTTTAGTTCCACATACCACAGAGATATTTTTCTGTGTGCAAAATTAGTCCCTTCTTCTCTCCAACAAAGATTAATATAACTTTAATAATTTACTGACCCAAATAAATTTGATTATTAAAGGTGATCAGGTACAAGCATTTAGTTCTTTGAATGTTTCCTTTAGTAAAGTGAGAGTCTACGTACAGTAGGTTAATAAGTAAGTAAATATGTGAAAACAGTAAAGTAAATAAAAACCATAAAATAAAATCTCTGCATTTTTCCAGGGACAGAGACAAAAGAGGTTGGAAGCGAAGAAAATCAGAGAAGAGGCTAAAGAGGAGGAAAGAAAACAAATTGACTTAGAGGAAGCAAAGTTTAAAGAGGAAAAGAGAAAGGAAGATATTAAAAGAGCAAAATCCATGCTCTTCAATCAGACCGACAGAGTGAAAGGCCTTCATGTTTGTATTTTATTGTGTTTTTCATTGTCTTCTTTGTTGTTATAATGTACATAACTGTGCATTTTTATCATTTATATAAACATCTTTTATATAAATGTAATATAAATTTGATATATAATTGTAAGAAAAAGTATGTGAACGCTTTCGGATTACTTGAATTTCTGCACTAATTGGTCATTAAATGTATTCTGATCTTCATCCAAGTCACAACATTAAACAAACACAGTCTGCTTAAACTAATAACACACACAAATTATATGTTTGCATGGTTTTATTGAATACAATATCTAGACATTCACTGTGCAGGGCGGAAGTATGTGAACCCTTAGGCTAAGAGCCAGGAGTCAGCCAACCTGGAGTCCAATGTGATGAGATTGGATGTGTTGGTTAAAGCTGCCCTGCCCTATAAAAACACACACAGGTTTTAAGTTTGCTGTTCTTACGAAGCATTGCTTGATGTGAATTATGTGAAAGTTCTACGTTCAAGAATTGTTGATTTGCATTAATCTGGAAAGGGTTACAAAAGTATCTCTTAAAGCCTTGATGTTCATGTTTTCATGGTAAGACAGACGGTCTACACATGGAGAAAGTTCTGCACTGATGTTACTCTTCATAGGTGTGGTTGTCCTGTTGTGTTCAGTAAAACCATGCAAACACATTTTTTGTGTGGTATTAGTTCAAGCAGACTACTTTTTACTGTCCCCTTGCTGCTGTACCAAGTAAATAAAGGATTATCTTATCTATCTTATGTAAATTGTATTTCAGTAATATAGTAAATATGTCACTTCTTTTAGTTTTAAGGTAATTTAACAAAGCCATACTGGTCTTTTTGGAATGTTAGGGATTTATAAGTTAAGTAATGTAAAATAGTGTGGCTATAATGATGTTAATTTTCTGTGTTTATTTTATCGTTCCTAGAGTGCTCTGATGCTTACTGAAGTTTTAAAGGAGAGAGATGCTCAGATTGAACTTAAAAAAAGAAGAGAGGATGTCTATAAAGATATGGATAAAGAGATGGCAGCCATGCTCAAACGCAAAGAAGTCCAGGCTTTACAAAAGGATCTGCAGAAAGCTATGGAGAAAAAGCTAGAGAATCTAAATGTGGCGGAAAGTCTAAAACAACAGTAAATTATATTTTTGTATCTTTCAATTACACGCCCTAACAGCATTTTCCTTGTGAATCATGTAATCAATTTTTTGGCAATCAATTTATTTGCTGTAAAGCAGATGATTTGTACAGGAATATTTTAGTGTGTGCATAGACTGACTATATATGTTTGCCTCATCTATTTCTCATGAAGGCACCTTGATTCACCAACATTGCTTACTGTGAGAGAACCTAAGATTTCCACACAACATTTTCATTTTACTAATGACTGAAACTGCATATCACAAAACAGTTCTCATGTATTGAGTATGCCAATGTTGGTTTTAATATGAACTACAGTTGTTTGCATAGTAATTGCATGTATAAAATGCAACAAATGAGGAATACTTGTCAAAGTATTACAAGGTAATACAAAGTTCTTTTCTCTTTTCACTATTTCAAGTCATCCACACAAAAGCAAAGTGTAATTCTGAAGTTCTGTTGATGACCATCATAAATCAAGCAAGTGTCATTAATGATTTACTTAAATTCCTTATCAGAATTAAGAAGCATGAGGCAGCAAATGAGCAGAAAAAGCTTAAAAAGCAGGAAGAAGCAGAAGAACTTCTTCAGCTTCAAGAGCTTTATCTTAAAGAACAAGCCACATGTGAGGAGAAAAAACAAGAGCAGAGGAGAAACGTCATTAGAGCCCATCAGGTGAGATTCATTCTGACACTAAATGAATAGTTCTTTTAAAGCTTTCAGGTGTCTTCTAATTATAAGGTCAACAATGAATTGCTCATTAAAAAGCCTAAAAATATTTGCATTTTTTTTAGGAGCACCTGGCCAACAGAGACATGGTTCAAGCTCTTGAGGCTGAGTGGCAAAAAGAAGAGGATGAAAAAAGAAAGCTTTTTGTGAAGAATAAAGACAAAATGATGAAACTTAGAAAAGAAAAGGAACAAGAGCTGTTGAGGTACATCATGTTTTTTTTAAGGTTGTACACAGCCTTAAACGTAGTGCTCAGTTTTGACCTCAGAATGGTCTTGCCTAATGCTGGAACAGAAAGGGCCTTCCCGAACATTTTCCTGAATCAATTGTCAAGATTGCATAGGTGCTGGATTTTATAATCTATGAAAATGGGACTGAATGAAACAAATTAATTTATTAATTAATGTGTGTTTCCTAATATTTAGTCCAGTGTATATGTATAGAAACACAGAATTTATAATGTGACCAATATTGTAGTTAAAAGTTAAGTGTCCCATCACTTTTGTGTAAATCACACTATTTCCATTTCATTCACCACTGCTAAATGGTGGAACGACCTTCCCAACAACATCCGTAAGGCTGACTAACTTAAAATTTTTAAGAGACTTCTCAAAACCCATCTCTTCCACAGACACTTGCTGACTTATGCGCAGGGTTGATGGTACTACAGTTTAGCTGGTTCTTCCTAATAATACTGACTTGTGTTGTTCTCTCAGTCGCTTTGGATAAAGCATCTGCTAAATGACTAAATGTAAATGTAATTTAGACTGTTGAGATCAACATGGTAAGGTGTCATAATGTGTGGAAAAAAGTTGTATGTTTTATAATGCAGACAGTTTCAGAAACAAAGGGAGGTCATTGCTGAACGATTGGCAGCACATCACCAAGAGAAGACAGTTAATGAGGATGAACTGATCAACAAGGCTGCAGCAGAAGCTGAAGCTAAGTCTGACAAGCAGCAGCAGGAAAAATATGAAAAGAAGGCAGCCATGCTAAAGTCCATTTCTGAACATAAAGAAGCAGAGGTAAATACAAAAATATTGAAATAAAAAAATGCACCCTATATACAAGAGCATACAACAGTTAAATTGTTAAATCTTTTCACAGAAACAAGAACAGGTCAACAAAGAACAAGAAGAAAAAAGAAAAGCTATTGAGATTATTAATGCTAAAAAAGAAGCAGACATCTTTTTTCTTCAGAAGAAGCTGATGAAGGCTCAGATGATGAAAGAAAAAGCTAAAAGTCTACAAGACTTCAATGTGAAACAGATGGTGAGTAAATTGATACACAATTTGGAAAATAGTATTCGGTCACACCTTTTAATCATTAAAATTGGAAATGTTTGTTTGCTCAAAATCTTAAATCTCCGAACGTTCTTTAACGATTGCTTTGAAATTTTGGCAAATCGTTTGGCGTAGTGATTGACACGTGGAGGAGAGGGCGCGAGGTGCTTGCCGTATAGAGATTGGCGCACGGTTAGAGTGTAGGGGGAAGACATGGGGTGGCTTATGTGAAACTAATGCTGTTAAGCAGGTGTGCCCAATAGGTCGATCGCACAGTGCACATTGGTAGATTGCTGTGAAACACGTCATATTCTGTAGAGACTTCCAACTGTTTATGTATCCAACTTTTTATGTCTGCTGGTAATTTGTATTTATTCATCATTCTTGTGATTATACTCGCAGTGAGTTTTCATTTGTTCATTTTGTCACATGTCTTAATCTGGTCAGGGTTCACCGTGTCTTCAGATTAGAGTTGGATATTAAATACCATGCTGTTAGCTAATGGTTCCAGCTTGTTGTTATTCCCTGCTGTTGTTCATTGTTGGAAAGTATTGCTTGTAAGTTATATATGTATGTTTACATTTAACTATTATATAATAAATGTAAGTGAAAAGTCTTTAATGTTGCGTATTAAAGCAATAAGGCACGAAAGGGCGTGCATTGTTTTGAATAAATCATGGGAAAGGTGTGTTATTAGGCACGGGACGCAAGCGGACTGCCGTTACTCCTCTTTCCCGTGGTTTATTCACAATAATGCACACCCTCCTGTGCCTTACTGGCTTTATGAAATGGTTACCAACAAACTATGACATCATCCAGTCTTTTTTTTTTTTCTTTTGAAGATTTCAGTTTTCTTTAACAATTACTGCCATCTAGTGGCCAAATTACAAAACGCAGTAAAAAACTTAATATAGAACTGCGGGAAACATTCATTATCATCTTCCTTAATCTATGTACTAGGGTCTTGGTGGGGTTCCCCATGAATATCCAGCTGAGAATGTCTCACACACAAATACACACAGTTTATCTATACGAATGTGAAGCAACAAGGGTGTGGGTTATTGTGAAAAATGTCACGTCTAGACAATTGTACATTCATTTAAAGAAAAAGTGTATGCGGCACATTTTCTTACAAATATAAGGAAATGTGGCATAGATGTGGCAGCATTTTTTTGTTTAACCTACTCATGTGAATCTGCCGTTTGCCCACATGAAAAGTCCAGATATCGGTCCACCCACACTGATGACCATTTGAAAGCCTGTTTAAAAATTGGCATCAACAGCTACTGTTCAGGCTCCTACAACCTGGCTGACACCATTCATTGCACACCACCATAATTGTGTTTTTTATTTTTCAGTGGATTTCCTTGTATTGCTAGTAATATCAACACAATGTGTGTAAAAAGGTTGGAACTATTAAAGCTTAAAAAAAGATAAATCCCGATAGATCAAGATGACCTGTCCACTGGAAAGTTAGATCTCAGGCCAGAAAAGTGTGGACTCACCTTCTGTAAGGCATGCTATGACTTTCTCACCAACAGCAAAGACTAAATGTGTCCGTTCCCGCAGAATTTTTTTGCTTCCCGAAAATTAAACACGGAAATGAGGAAAGTTATCTTGCCAAATAAGCAAATCAGTGAGTGACTTTAATGAAACGTGTTTGTAAAAATGCTCACCACCCAGGCGTAGAACGGCTAACGATTATTTTAAACGTCAAAGCCAGCACTCATTCAAAAACAAATGCCTTTCAACTTTCACGTTGTTATCAAGTTCTCTCTCGTAGCGCAGCACTGTGTTTCCTCTAGTGCATCAATGTAGTAAAGGGAACTGATAAATTAAACAATAAATTCCGAAACAAGGAGGAGATGTACCTACTTAAGAATGCAAGAGAGGATGGATGAATGATCTGGGTTTTAATTTCCATATCTAAACTGTAAACTTTTATTCTAGGCTCAGAAAAAAGCCCAAGAGCTGCTGATGAAAAAACAACAGGAAGACTATGATATGAGAAATGCAAACCTCATTGCAGAGGAGGAGAATCAGTTCCAGCATTATGCTCAGCAGGTGATCCAGCAAGCTTCAGAGGCCCAGAAAATAACCTATCCACTCCGCAAAGCTGCCAGGGAGGGCATTGGTGGAGGTCTTGGCCCTATCTGTGGAGGGTTCAGGCCAAGCTACCTTGTTCAGGACCATTCGGGGGTTCAGATGCCCAGCTATTCAGGAAATACTACTCAAAACATAAAAGAGCTAAATGAGACCACTGACATTCAGCAAGCTAAAAAACGACTGGGATTTACTTGGTGATTCTGTCCCATTTCTAATCTGGCCATTGGTTCATGTATACTGCTGTCATTAAAATAAAGTCTTTTCATTTACCTGAAGATTTGCATGTTAATCTGAAACCCTTTTGTATGTAGTCAGTATGATATCACAATCCATTCTTAATTTTGTTATTTGTACATAAAGAACACTGAAATGAATAATGCAATATTTGCAACATGTACCATATACATTATGTTTGTTTCAGTTATCTGAGACATTCAGAATCTTAAAAATAGGTAAATCTTTTTGCAAAAACTTCCAATCAAACACCCAAAAACCTGTGAGAAGAAATTTAGACATTGGGCTGGATTGGCAAATGGTCAGAGTTGATGAAAGCGTTTCCAAAATAAAAAGATATAGATAGTATGAATGGTAGTTCAGTGTCCTTGCATGTCTTTGATTTGGATTTAAAAAAAAATTAAAGTAGAACTTAATGGCAACATTAAGTTTTTATTGCTTTTACATTCTTAATGCAAAGACAAAATAATATAATTCAGTTAAATTTGAATTATAATGATTTTATGTATTGTCATGTAATTAATTGCAATTTTCAAATGCATTTCTAATCATAGTCTGTAACACATGTTTAAGAGGACAGGTTTGTATTAATTTTTTTTAATTAGCACACTATTAAGATGTTTTTAAGGGTAATGGTTGAGCCTTGGTTTTTAAGGGTCAAGTGTCGCATCTACTTAAAGAGATGGGGCTAGAATTTAGAGTGTGTAATATTACAGCTAATAAAGGCAACATTTTTCTTGTTCTATGTTAAAGTAACCATTGATTTCTGATATTTTCTCATAAGTTATTTTAATAATGTAATTGTTAACTGTTTCACATGCATGTACTTGTTGATCTGTGAAGGTGTGCTAAGGTTTCAAATTTCTAAGCATTTCTTGCGGTGGTGAAATGAACCGAATTAACGTAAAGTAATGCAACCGAAGATGGCACCGAGTACTTCTGTTTCCATTATGGCAACAAACAGACCGGGGAGACATTACAATCTAACTAGAATGGCGAAACACAGAGCTGGAGCCAACGGGGTGAAAGACGTGGCTCCCGGTTGGTTTTTAACTCCGTCTTTTCTTCAGCCAGGTCAGCTGGCCCTGGGGCAGCTGGCCCTTACATTAAATACATGATAAACAGAACCACGGTCTTGGTGCTTGTAGACACTGGCTCCTCTCAGTAAAGCTGATCCATCCCGGAGTTCTGTCCGAGAGCCAGAAGGTCATTGGTGGAAGGTGGATTTCCAGACTTTAGGAGTACGACTTTGTGATTGAGCACTGAACCCGCTAGTGACACATCAATGCAAACGGCCTCTTATGCTTACACCAACTGCCATTACTGCCTACAGTACATGCCGAGGTGAATTCCACTGAGATCAGACAGTGTGTTGTCATCATTGCAACCAACCAAGCCACTAGCCACTACTGCATGGACCAGTTGCAAGTGCTTCCCTTGAACTATGACAGCCTTAGACTCAACAATGGCCTGTTACACCAGTATAGACATCTACCAGTGGTTATACTCACATGCCACTCACCCGTCCAAAAATCAACCACGTTCTTGCCAGCAGTGGTTTGGGCATAAACTAAGGACACTAGTGGATTTGGTGTTCAGAGCTCCTCCAGATGAGGGCGTTGGGTACAAGCCAGTACATGAGAGACTTACTGTCTTACCTACACAATATCCACAATCTGGCCAGTGCACAAAGATCTGGCTCCACAATCCACGCTGAAAGAAAGGACTTTGCCTTAAGCACTAGTCAGCATGTATCAGACTTTGAATGGTAGTTACACCTGGGCGAAATGGTCTACCACATTTGGCACCTTATTGCCTTATTGAGGTTATGGGCAGCAAACACTTTTTAGGCTCGGTGAGTAATCAAATTGTTTCCAAACAACAAGTTTTAATGGACAGACCATGGCGTGAGCAACGTTTTCCACTCAGATTAACTTTGTGGGTTTTGTGAGTCACATGGACGGTTGACTGTAGGGGGCTGTGTGGTGGCTACCACAGGAGATCAAGGGCGGAGCTCAATTTTCCCAGCATCATTTCTGGAATTTTACGGTAAATTATGTGCTTTTATAATGCTTTTATTACAGTTTGCAAGGCTTAACATTGTGCAATCAAGTGTGTTTTCAGGTTTTCTGCAATTGTGTGTTATGTGACCATTTACCAGTTTGGAGTAGAATGTTGTATTAAGTGATGTCCCTTCCTTTGCAAACATGTCTATACCCATGCATGGAACCGTGTTCCATTGGAGCTTCAAAAGAGCGGTTAAATATATCTATAGCTAGTGATAGACAGTAGCGCTACTATATGTAGCAAAGTGTTTAGTGCAAATACATTATTCTGTAACTTGGCAGTAGTGTCACTGATTTCTTTAACACATTACTTTCCAGTAATTTAGTACTTTATTTATCAAACGTAACAATCAGACAGAAAAAAAAGCATGCATGCACAAGCTTCTACTCTGCTTGTCTTGTCTGTAAGGAAGGTAGCTTTTGGCCTAGTAGTTAATTATATCATCTAATTGGCATAATAGACCATTTGAGTGTATTTAAAGGTGTAAAATATAGAAATAACATTGTGGAAGAGAAAATGTGAGGAAAAAGCACAAAATATGTCAAAACAACAAATAAACTTTATTTTCTAGGTCTTATAAATCCTTTACTGCACAGAGTATAATGGAACATTCCCAACAATTTGGAACGTTGCGAGTGGTGGTTGTTATAGCAATAAAACTAAAGGAACGTTACTTAGAACGTCAACTCAATTGTGTTCAGACAAAGCTCAGGTTAAGTTACAAAACGCTCCTGCAAATTGTCAGAAGATCATTAAAGATTCCACAAATAGGTTCAGGTAAAGGGAATATGTCTTAACATTGAAATGTTAGACCTTATACTGAGATCCAATGCTGGTTTAAATATGTAGGCAGTGTCGGGCAAGCTACTTGTTAAATGTAGTGAGCTAAGCTATTAGTTTACTCATCAATGAATGGAGCTTTACTTACTACACCACCCATAGAAATATAGCAAGCTAAGTTATAGAAATATGGCAAGAGTACCTTAACTACTCAGAAGCTACTTCTTGCTGTTTCAACCTAATGCCAGATCAGTACAAAATGACAGTCAAATACACTGATTAAAACATTTATTGAAGAGCCGATGGTCAAACAAACCATGATCTGTATACAATTTAGTCTAAATAAAGACTTGTTTATTAATAAAAACATGTATCCTGATCTAATTTCACAATGATAAAAATAATATGTAAGCTTAAAAAAACACTTTTTTGTAAGCTTAAAAAAACACTGACCAGAGACGGTGGATGAACGATTAGACAGGCTAGTACCGTCACTTTTGTAAGCTAGTTTCGCCCTGCCAGCAATACTTTTTGTTAGATGAATTTATTTTTACTCATTTTTCACACAAAGTCAAACTGTAGGAAAGTATTTTTCAAACCGATTTTATTATAACACACTGCATTAGGGAAATAGTCACCTGAATGTGGGTTCTTAGGTTGGTGTTAAATGTCTAAGTAGAAGAGGTCGCGGCTTCCGGAAATGTGTATTGTCTTATTAAAGCATTTAACCAATCACGTTTAAGCTTCAATATTTTACACTTTCAATAATTGGTCAGAAGGCTCAGTAGCATTAAACAAGTGTCAATCAACCTGTTGCTTCAACCAATCTGAATTTGGGTTGGCAATACTGAAGCCTAGCAGGGCTAGAGTTATGTCAGCATTAGTTAGCTTAATGGCAATAGTAAAGAACTTATTAATGGAACTAATTAACCTCTTTATGGAATCAAAAGGAGGATTGCTTTTGTGTACAAATAATCAGGGTTTTATCAGGACTTCGATGAGTTTTATTTTGCTAAATAATCTTGCATTAATAGGTTAATGTTTTTGATTTCCTTATGTGTGGCTACATGAGTGTGAATGAGAACCTTTATGTGATCTCTCTCGTGGTATGTAATGTTGCAGCTTATAAAAGGTTTATCAGGCAGAGCCGAGTCAGGTGTGTTAATTATCTGTACACAAACTCCCTTGCTGACGGCTCTGCTTCCTCCCCAAGCGCCGCTGCAGTGCAACAGCTTTTTATACTGCATTTCTGCATAATAAGATATTTTTATAGCCATAAAAGTTATTGACAGACCATTACTGAAGGCCTGAGTGTAAAATGCACAGCCTGCCATTGTTTAGTCAACAGCATTTTGATTTTGGGATTGCAAAGCACCCATTTAAATACATTATTCCTCTGACGATT
Source organism: Xyliphius kryptos (assembly GCA_025769995.1). Classification (NCBI taxonomy): domain Eukaryota; kingdom Metazoa; phylum Chordata; class Actinopteri; order Siluriformes; family Aspredinidae; genus Xyliphius; species Xyliphius kryptos. The sequence continues at coordinate 12,579 of JAOUQT010003429.1, read as the reverse complement.
CGACTAGTGTAATATATTTTTTACAGATAAGTCCACAATGTAATGTCGGTGGACTGCTCTTCTCGCTTCACTCCATCCTTGTGCAGTGTGTGTTTATCTTAACACATGCATATGGCAGTGGAACCAGCAGACAGTGGCACACACATAGCACAAGAGGATAGAGAGGTGTAGACAGATAAGCGAGAAGAGCAGTCCACTGATGTCACGCTGTGGCCTTATCTGCAAAAATATGACACTTGTCGAATAGTCAAAGTAAAAAATGTGTTTCAATGTGTGTTTTGCAATCCCAAAACCAAACTGTTGTTGACATTTAAGACATTTAACACCAATCTAAGAACACTGCTGACTCTTTTATTTCCCTAATGCAGTAGGCTATAATAAAATGTGTGTTAGAAATGAGTGAACGAATGTATACTCTTGCTGACCTGCAGGATAAAAGCCCACAAAAGTAGCGTTACGGTCTATAAGTTTATCCACCATCTCTGGAAAATGTTTTTTTTTTACCTTTGTAAATTTATATTAGCCAGTGTTTTTATCAATAAGCTCCAGTTATTGATATATTGTACACTAAATTATATTTAAATCAGTTTTTTTTTGTTAGACCATCGGCTGTTTGTGATTTTGCCCAGATCTCACTTTAGGTTGGTACAATGTGAAGTAGCGCTTCTCAGTAGTTAAGGTACGCCTTATTTGTGTTACTTAGCTTGCTATATTTCTATGGGTGATAGCTTTTGTTTAGTGAAACTTAATTTTAACACCTGCATCAAGAAAAAAATCATTGTACATCTTGTACTTGGCAAAATACATATTCTGTTTTTGATTATTGTTAAATAACTTAATAGATTAGCTCACTTCATTTTACAAGTAGCTTGCCTAACCCAGCTATAGACTACCACATAGTTTTATATTCAATAAATCTAGACTATATTTTGTTTTAACAATTAGATCAGCTGAGGAGGCAATGACTGAAGAACATCCACAAGTCACAGTGATACCCGAATCAGACTGGCAGCGGATCCAGGACAGTTTGAATAATGAAAATAAACAACATGAAGACCTAATTGCTGCAGCAAAGCAGCGTGAAGCTCTGCACCAGCAGTCCAAGGAGGTGGTTAAAAACTGGTCAAACACCATAGCTGTAAGTACAATTCAAATTAACTTTTCCAGTGACATGTAAGCTAATGTTTTTGAACATTAGTAAAATTTATTGCGAAATTCAAAAAAGTAATAACATCACATTGGCTTTAAATCTTTAGGATTTCATTGTCCACATAGAATCACATTGTCTACATTGTCAGCTATATTTAGTTCCACATACCATATGGATATTTCTCTGTGTACTTTATTAGTCTCCTCTACTCTCCAACAAACATTGATTTAACTTTTGACACAAGTAAACTTTTCACTTTATCATTATTCATCCAGGGACAAAGGCAAAAGAGGTTGGAAGCAAAGAAAGTCAGAGAAGAGGCTAAGGAGAAGGAAAGAAAACAAATTGACTTAGAGGAAGCAAAGTATCAAGAGGAAAAAAGAAAGAAAGAAATTAAAAGAGCAAAATCCATGCTCTTTAATCAGACCGACAGAGTGAAAGGATTTCATGTTTGTATTTTCTTTTCACTTGTGTTGCTTATGCTATGTAAATTGTATTTCAGTAATATAGTAAATATATTTCCAAAACATTTAAATAATCTAAAACAGTGTGGTTATAATCATGTTCATTTTCTGTGTTTATTCTCATGTATGTTTTTTTGAAACATTTTTTTTTATTTGTTCCTAGAGTGCTCTGATGCTCACTGAAGTTTTAAAGGAGAGAGATGCTCAGATTGAACTTAAAAAAAGGAAAGAGAATATCTATAAAGATATGGATAAAGAGATGGTAGCCATGCTCAAACGCAAAGAAGTCCAGGCTTCACAAAAGGATCTGCAGAAAGCAATGGTGAAGAAGCAAGAGAATCTAAATGTGGCAGAAAGTCTAAAACAACAGTAAATTATATATTTTTTTATCTCTAAATTACACGCCCTAACAGCATTTTCCTTGTAAATCCTGTAAAACTAATTCTGCTGTAAAGATGATTTGAACAGGAATAATTTAGTGTGTGCAAAGCCCGACTATATGTTTGCCTCATCTATTTCTCATGAAGGCACCTTAATTCACCACCATTGCTTACAGTGAGAAAACCCAAGATTATGTCCACACCACATTTTCATGTTACCAATGACTGAAACTGTATTTCACAAAACAGTTCTCATATACTGATTAGTATGTCAGTGTTGGTTTTAATATGACCTACAGTTGTCTGCATAGTAATTGTAAAATGCAACAAATGAGTAAATCACAATAACACAAGTTCTTGTCACTATTTCGAGTCATCCACACTGAGACAAAGGCAATGTGTAATTCTGAAGTTCTGTTAAAGCCAAGCATAAATCAAGCAAATATACTGTGAATGTAATTAAAAATTGCAATCAAACTTGCATTCTTTTGAATGATGGTTTATTCAAATTCATTATCAGGATGAAGAAGCATGAGGAGGCAAAAGAGTTGGAAAAGCTAAAAATACAGGAGGAGGCAGATAAACTCCTGGAGGTTCAAGAGCTTTATCTTAAAGACCAAGCCACATGTGAGCAGAAAAAACAAGAGCAGAGAAGAAACGTCATTAAAGCCCATCAGGTGAGATTCATGGTGATACTAATCCAATACTTTTAGTGTTGTTTTATTTACCTTTTAAACTTTCAGGTGTCTTAAAATTAGAAGATTAACAATGAATTGCTCATTAAGAAGGCTTAAAATTTATTTTCAGGAACACCTGGCGAACAAAGACTTGTTTCAAGCTCTTGAGGCTGAGAGGCAAAAAGAAGAGGAAGAACAAAGAAAGCTTTTTGTGAAAAACAAGGATAAAATGATAAAACTTAGAAAAGAAAAACAAGAAGAGCTGTTGAGGTGCATCATGTTTAAGGTTTTTTTGAAGGTTGCACATGGCCTTGAACATAGTGCTCAGATTTGTCCTTAGAGTCTGCAGCTTACGGTTTCGCAACTAGTTTGCTTGGTCAGACATTTGAGTTCTTCTGCATTAAACTTACGCAGTCATGCTATAATTGACCTTGCTTCACATACTGGGGTACAGTAATGCCGGAACAGAAAGGGCCGTCCCCAAACAATTGTCAAGTTTGCATGTGTGGGTGCTAAATTTCATAACGTGAAAATGGGACTGAATGAAACAAATTAATTCAATAATTAATGTGTGTTTCCTGATATTTAGTCCATTGTATATGTAAGGAAACACAGATTTTATAATGTGACCAATATTGTAGTTACAATTTAACTATGTCCCATCACTTCTGTGTAGATCACATACCTTATGCTATTTCTAATTACAATTTAGACAGTGGAAAACAACATGAAAAGGTTTCATAATGTGTTGAACAAATTAGTATGTTTTATAATGCAGACAGATTCAGAAACAAAGGGATATCACGGCTGAACGACTGGCAGCAATTCAGCGGGAGAAGTCTCTTAATGAGGATGAACTGATCAACAAGGCTGCAGCAGAAGCTAAAGCTAAGGCAAAAAAGCAGCAGCAAGAGAAAGATGCGAAGAAGGCAGCCATGCTGAAGTCCATTTCTGAACATAGAGAAGCAAAGGTAAATGAAGAAAAAATTTAAAAAAAAAGATTATTATAATTATTTTTTTCAATGATGAACAAAAGTAATTTTTGTAGATGGAGCTGACTTTTGTGATTCATAGATTAATTCATATTCTTTTGAATGCTAACACATTCGGCATTTAAAATATTTTTTTGACGTTATTACATCTGTTCTCAGAAACATGAACAGATACAAAAAGAACATGAAGAGAAAAGACAAGCTTTTGAGAATCTTACTGCTAAAAAAGAAGCAGATGTCTCTTTTCATCAGAAAAAGCTGAAGAAGGCTCAAAAGATGAAAGAAAAAGCAAAAAGTCTGCAAGACTTCAATGTGAAACAGACGGTGGGTAAATAAAAATATACACACAATATAGAAAATATAGACCACACCTCTCAATCATTGAAATCCAGTGTTTTATTTAGTCACATTTCCATAGTAGGCAGTGTTCTGTGAGCACTGATTACAGGTTTGGGAATTACTAAAACAAACTGAGGCAACAAATAAACCTCTGTCTATGGGTTTACATGTATATGGTTGACAACAAAAAAAATTGAATACTGAATGGACACTCTGTTTAAAAACTCCAGCAGCATTACTGTGTGTGATCCAACCATAACATACCACCACCGCCTTAATGTAACAACAATGCTGAAAATTATCCAACACCCAACTAATACCCTTTTTGCATCTATATAGTTAGTGGAACTGATAAACTGGACAATAAAATACCGAAACAATTCTCTGAATGAGCTTCAAGAGGTAGTCACCTGAAATGGTTTTCAGGTGCACCTATAAGGGTTAATTAGTATAATTAATTAAAATGCCAACTGTGTGCAAAGCAGTAATCAGAGCAAAGGGTAGCTATTTTGAAGAAACTAGAATTGTTTTCAATCATTTTACCTTTTTAAATACATAACTCCTCATGTGTTCATTCATAGTTTTGATGCCTTCAGTGAGAATCTACAATGTAAATAGTTGAAAAAAAACAACAAAAAAACGCGTTGAATGTGAATTGGTGTCCAAACTTTTGGCCTGTACTGTAAATAAAATAAATAAATTAATAGTAATAATTCATATAAAAAGGATTCAAGATTCAGACCAATAAAAACACCATCTTGAACCCGCTGTTTAAAAAAGTTCTCAAATTTGTTGGTCATTTTCAAAAAAGCAAATTCAACTCTGAGTCTGGCTCTAATGAGTGCTGTAAACATGTGCATTGGAGCTACTGATCCTGTTTTCTGTCCTTTGTGTTCTCTCGTGATCCAGATCGCGAGTTCTGCTTGTCCCAGCAGATAATTAAAAAGTCAAATGACCCAAACACATAAACAGTGTCTGACCATGGACTTTTAAAAGCCTAGGCCCAGTCTTTTAGTGTGTAGAGCACTGTAGACCAGAAGAGAGAGATAGAGAGGAGAGAGAGACAATTTTCTCACTGTTATTTACCTTTCTTGTAATTTTTTATTATTATTATTATTTTTTTTTTATTATTATATTTTTTTACTACATATTTTTCATTATTTCTGTAATGCTTTGGCAATATTGTTGTGCATACAGTAAAGCTTTTTTGAATCTTGAATCTAGAGAGAGATCGAAAGGGACCACAAGTTCCAAACTTTTTTGGCAACACTTCTTTTTTGGCAAAAAGTCATTTCGTCCTATTACAAGAACAAGACTATGGCTGCCATGGAAACCTGCTTATTAAACCTGCTTAATCTCATCATATTCACTCACATTTGATTTTTTTTTATTTATTTTTTGGCAGCATGCACAATTCTGTGTCAATATAGTATAACATGGAGGGAAGAGAGAATTTTTGCACATCACAGTTTTTGGTAAACAGTTAAACAGCATTTTCATGCAATACTAACCACAGCCAACCTCAGATCTGTTGGTTCACCCGCACAAAACCATAACAATACATCTGCTGCAAAGCCGGGGTGCCGTAACCAGAATGTGTTGTTAATATAAAACCTCGGCTGTAAGTCCTTGAAAGGACCACCGGTCTTTGTTAAAAAAAAGCATGTAGTTCACCATTTGACTGAAGTTTATCATCTACAGTTGTGTAGCCCCTAATTACAGTGTGTTTTCCATTCCGTTCACCGTTAAAGACAATACAGCCAATCAGTGAACCAGTGAATCACTCTTGCTGGTGCTACAGAACATCTTGGCAGTCTTAAACATTGTAGTTTCAGCCGAGCTTTACACATAAAACGATGTTTTCTTCAGTTCTGATTGAGTCATCCCATGACTTCCCAGTCTAATGTGGCTGAGCGGCTGTGAAGAAATAGTTGCTTTGTCTTCCACTTGGTTTTGTTCAATGAAAACGAAGCTTCTCTGAACAACCAAACCATCATACATTAATATCTACTCAGCAATTACTTCCTTCCAGTTCACCTACGAACTTACATTAGTGTCCGATTTCGTTGAAATAAAGTCAAAAACCTACCCGGAGTTGCTGTCTTTCATTCTGGTGACACGCCACACTGTTTCACCGAGCATTTTAAAAGACACTTCCTCCTTGGGTGCAAAGAAACTAAATTGAGGAAACAGAAAAACAACAGATCTCCATGCCTATCCCTCGCTCTCGCGCCGACACGGTCTTTCTGCCAGCAGGACATAGATGTTTTTAGAAAAACCTTCAAGCCCCATAATCCCCAAGAGCTAAAATAGCTGTTAATCAAGTCATTTCCCATACCTGTAATAGCAACTTCCTGCATGAGGGAAGTGTACCGCTGGTATATGACAGTTATATGTCCTGCAAGAGACTCTTTAGTTCGGGGAAGAGTAAAGTGCTGTAGCATCTTTCAGAGAGATGAGGAACCATCCATCCAACAATCCATTAGCTTCTACCCAATTCTATACGAGAGTAACTGAGGGTTCTCCATGCCCCTCCAGAGGAGAACGCTTTGAGGGCTGGGAAGATGTATTATGGACAGGATGCTAATTTATCGCTGGGCACACACAGACACCTACATAGGGGCAATTTAGAGCAGCCAATTACTTGAATCCATGTTTTTGAACTGTGGGTGAAATCCGGAGAACCCAGAGAAAACCCACACAGACACGGGGAGAACATGGAAACCCCACCCAGATTGAAATTCAAATCTGGATTTCTGGAGAGGCGGAAATGCTGACCACCTTGTTGCCCCATCTTATCTTGACAACTTATGCCCTTGAAGGGGAGAACGTTTTAGGCGCTGGGCAGATACACCCAAGACAGGGTGCAAATCCATCACTGGGCGCACAATCACACAGACACACACACAGCAGCCAATTCACCATGAATCCATGTTATTGGACTGTGGGAGGAGAACCTGGAGGAAGCTCACGAGAACATGGATCTTCAGCTCCAAGAGGCAAAAGTATTAAATAGTCCAATGGTGTATTAATAAGAAATACCAGCCTCAGTAAGGCACTTTAGAGGTACCTCCCTGATGGAGTATTAGTGCCATTTGGGGTAAACTGATTAGCCTCAGTCAGTACGAATGTCAGTACAGTAGGTAAGGTCAGTCGAAGTCATGACTGTATTCTGGAAAAGCCAGTAATGATAATTTAACGTAACAGCCAAGCACCTCCTACATGGAAGAGATTATGTGATTCAGGGTCAGGGTTGCCTCCTGAACCATGTGGTTGTTTAGAAAGCTATTAGGCAAAGCTCTTCATTTACCAAACTATTTACATTTGAACCCTAATTTATGGTAAGAAAATTTGGTTAATGAATGAAAAGAGGAGATACAATTGGTCCACACGACCTGGCTGGGCACACACTCACTCACCCATATACACACTATACAGGGCAATTTGAAGCATTCAATTTACCTGAAATCCAGGTCTTTGGATTGTTGGAGGAAACCCATGCGGACACGGAGAACATGGGGACGTGTGGTGTACGGAAGTCAACACCCACCCGGCATGCGGCCGCGGGCCTGAGTCCTACTGATAAGTTGGCTTATTGTGTTTAAGCCTGTTTACATTTAGTCATGAAGAAGATGCTTTTAGCCAAAGCGACTTACAATGGCATGGTTAGCACGTTCACTTCTAAGCGATTTCTGGGTTGAATCCAGATCTGGGTGGAGTTTTCTCCTCATGTCCACGTGGGTGTTCTCTGGGTTCTCCAGTTTTCTCCCAGAGTCCAAAAACATGGATTCCAGGTACAATTGAATGCTCTAAATTAACCTGTATAGTGTGTCAGTGTTTGTGTGAGTGTGTTTCCATTGATAGATTGGCGCCCTGTCCTGTGTGTATCTGCCCAGTGCCCAATATGTTCTTCCCTGGATGGGCATGGGTAACCCCACCGCGACCCTAGTAGAGGAATAAGTGAAAGATGGTGGATGGATGGACTTAAAAAGTCAGTAGTTTTGGGGAAAAAACAGCTACACTCTAGTACCATTAAACCTGCACATTACTCAATTTTGCTCTTTTTTAAAATAAAAAAAGATAGCAAGTGTCTGTGGAGAAGGTGTGTTTTGAGAAGTTTCTTGAAAATGTTGAGTGATTTAACCTTACGGACGGTGTTGGGTGTTCCACTATTTAGCAGCGAACGAGTCTGAGTTTCTTCCCTCAGTTTGAAACCATGCTAATGGGTACGTAGCTCGATGTTTTCAAATTGTCTGTATGTGTCGTCTGTATGTCTGCACCGAGATGGACTGGTGTCCAGGACTGGGGTTACTCCTGTTGTCCTATGGCTAAAGGGAAGGCTAAGTGTCTTGGCATTATGTTGCACTACAAACTATACAATCATTAGCATTCTGTTTACTTCTCTGGCTGAAAATAGTCCTAATGGCCAGTTCCTCAATCGAAGCGAGTGCATGTCGAAACCCACGGGCAATGTTACTTCTTTTCATCTCGTTTAAAGAAGACGGACACAGAAACCCCTGTGTTTTCCAAAAGCCTAACATCGGGAATTTCGATCTTTAATCACACAACATTACAGCTTCAATTAGCCAGCTCTCATTGGCTAAAACCATTAGATGTGTACTTATGAATAAAGTCCAGGCCGAAAAAAAGAGGAAATGTGACACAGGCAGAAATTGAAACTGAAATGTGCTGATGCTAAAGAGCTACTTCCTGTAAAGCTAATTTGCAGACCTTGGCGTGTATCCCCTTATGCCTCTCGGTGTTCGATTTGCATTCTCACGACCCTGTGGTAGCACCTTTGGTAGAAAGTCTCTGGGTTCCGCTGTGACATTGTTGCAAGGACGGTGTGCGCTAATCCTCCAGATTGACTTTTCATTTGCTCAGTCAATCATCATGAGGGGAGAAATACACACTCACCACTCACAGTATGTGTTCATCTGCTTATTACAAAGGTGTACGCTACAAACCTCTGTTGTATCTTGTGGCCTTAAAGTCAAAAGAGATTGGAATAAATTACAGACATTTATTACCAAACATACAGCGTGGTTGGGTTTGGGTTTTTCTAAAAGTTACAAACCGCTAAAATCACGTCGTCCTCGTGGGTCCGACACAGAATCCCAGTCCCATAGCAACAAGAAGCTTACAGAACAGTTACCATACACAGTACCAGACAAAAGTTTGGAATCACCTTTTTCTAGCTCAATTGTCCGTTTCCTCCACTTACCATATTGATGGACTTTGTAGTTTTACAATTACAAACTGTAGTCCTTTTTTTTCTCGTTTTTGTTGGTTCCCTGTTGGTTCTCTATTCTCTTTTGGTCAGGATCATCACAAAGCAGGTATAATTTGGGTGGTGGATTTGTTTATCGTCTTGGGGAGTCCCTGTCTCCTTGACTATGGCACTGCTGGAGCACTCTGGGTACGACCATTATGGAAAGGAACGAGGTTTTCTGTTGGACTGACAGCGTTGCAGTCCCGGAGGATGGACACACATGGATTTATATAATTTTTACTTTTGTTAAATATGGAAACATATCGATTGATCTATACAATCTGTACATGGAGGTCCTACACTGTAATGCTGCCCGGCCGCTCAAGGAGGATGAGTCCCCCACTGAGCCTTGGTTTTCCCAAGGTTTCTTCCTTGAATCCACAATATAGAAAATCATAACATGGAGGTTCTTGCCACTGTCGCTTTGGCTTGCTCTTTGGAGGTTCAGGTTTTGAACTCTGGGAATAATGCACTGATTAAATAATACCTGCTCTGTGCTACTATAGGGGTCCTGACCATTAGAACTGAGTAAAGGGGAAGTACACAGTATGTACTGTAGTCCACAAACAAATGGACTACAATCTGTAATTGCAGAACTACAAAGTCCATCTTTACAGGAAGTGCAACTGATACAAGAATTGAAGCAAAAAGGAGACGTCCTGTATTTTGGGAGCCAATAATTATCAAATTTTGCACGTTCGCCTCTCAGCACTGGGGGTTCTCGGTTCGAAACCCGATCCGGGTGGAGTTTCCATGTCCTCTTGGTGTCCGCTTTGGTTTTCTCCAGGTTCTCCGGTTTCCTCCCACAGTCCAAAAACATCAATTCAAGGTAAATGAAATGCTCTAAATTGCCCCGTATATTGTGTGGATGTGTGAGTGAGTGTGTGCCCAGCAATAGACTGGCACCCTGTTCTGGGCCAGCGCTCGAGAAGTTCTCCCCTGAATGGACATGGGGAACCCTACCGCGACCATAGTAGAGGAATAAGCGGATGATAATGGATGGATGGGTTTTATAGCCTAATGAAATAAAACAAGAAAAAGTCTCTTTGACGCCCTCTAGTGACCTAATAAAGTTCAACTTAGAACCCCACCCATGCCCATGTTAATAAACCAAGCAATTTAAATTTGAAAAGTACATTTCATAAAGATTTAATTTTGGCGGTTGTGGTCTGTCAGTTTCACAGTTTCCTGTGTCTTGAAGACAAAAGTATGTGACAATAACCTTAATTTATTAAAGCACGCTCTAGAGCTCTCTCTTTACGTGCGAGGATTGTGACCAAGAAAAAAGCCACGAATTTGGCAGTTGTACTACGAAATTCTCACGAATGTCTCTTTATGTGGTAACCTTCCAGTTCCTCTATAGTGCCCCTGCTTTCGTTGCTGGCCCTAACTAGTGTAACCTTAAATTACACCTTTTGATGCTTCCTAAAATATCTAAACCCAATGTTCATTTTCACTTCAGCATTATCAGAACGTTCCATTATCAGCTAATTTGCATGCTGGAGAACAAGTTAATATTAGAACATTAAAAACATATAATAACATATAACTGTTTTAATAATACAGATACGTATAAGGATTCAAAACCTAATGTCTTTTAATATTTTTACTGTTATAAAACATTCTGGATGTAGTAAAATAAGATCATTCATTCATTAACTTACGCTTATTCCTCGCGGGATGAGGGGGGCTTCCCACGCCCATCCAGGGAAGAACGTCTCTGGCGCTGGGCAGAAATGCCCAGGACAGGGCGCCAATCCATTGCTGGACACACTCACTCACACAGTCACACACACATATACACACTATACAGGGCAATTTAGAGCATACAAATTACCTTGAATCCATGTTTTTGGGATGTGGGAGGAAACCGAACAACTCTGAGGAAACCCACGCAGACACAAGGAGGACATGGAAACTCCACCCAGATTGGAATTCGAATCGGGCCGAATACCCGCGCCGCGCCGCCTAAAATTAGATTAAATCAGTAAAATATAATAAAACCATACTGTTCCTGAGTCCAATCGGTCTGTAATCTTGGTTTCTCAATTGATAATCATCTTAAACCTTCAGATCAAATCACTAAAAACTGTCCGTTCCTGCAGATTCAATTTGTAAAACATCAGGAACATCAGACCTTTCCTAACAGAACAGGTTACTCAGCTGCTGACTATTGTAACGCACTCCCAAATTCAACAATCAGACCGCTGCAATTGGTTCAAAACTCCGCAGCCCGACTCGTGTTCAACCAGCCAAAACAAACTCATGTCCCTCCATTCGTCATCTCTCTTCATTGGCTTCCTGTAGCTGCTGCATTCAGTACAAGGTACTGACTCTGACCTACAGGACAGTCTCTGGAGCTGCCCCCTCTTACCTTCAGTCCATCTTTACTAAATAAACTCCGACTCGTTCACTGCCCTCTAGTGATGAATGTCGCCTGGTGATTCCAACTCAACGAGGCGCTAATTCTTACAAACTTACAACTGCTAAATAATGGAACGACCTTCCCAACACCATCCGTAAGGCTGACTCACTCAACATTTTCAAGAAACTTCTCAAAACACACCTTTTCCACACACACTTGCTATAAAAAAAGAGCCAGATCGAATGGTTGCTGGTTCTGCAGTTTAGCCGTTTTTTCCTAAAAATACTGACTCGTGGTGTTCTCTCATTTGTAAGTCGCTTTGGATATGTACCTGAGCTGATGGAAACGTGGAAACCAATGTGTTTTGCACATATTTTTAAGCCTGGTCTCAGTGAAGAGTAAGACTGGGATTGGTTTCCTTTCGAAATCATATACAGGGTGGGCAAGCCATTAATTCTCCTTCTAGCCCACTGGGCAAATAAATGCCCCATTGGGCAAATGACAGCACTGACTGATCTACTGGTATGAAACAATTCGTCTTTTTCATTTCTTTTTCTACAGAACTACAAAAAAAATTCTGTTCCCAGTTATTATGGGTAAAATCAACATACAGCTGATGTGTAGTGCATATAGAAACCTATATACACATAATGTTATTTCAAAGAGGCTTTCGTCCAAAGCGTCTTAAAATTATCCCAACTTGATGTTGGGGTCAGAGCACAGTGTCAACTACGATACAGAACATCCAGAGCCCAGGGCTTAAGTGCCACACTGGCAATCTACCCATCAGCCCACCACACAATATTATTATAGGGTCACGGGAACGTTTCGGGTTCTAAGCAGATACACCCAGCACAGGGCGTCAATTCATCGCTGGGCGCACACGCACTTACACACAGTGACAATTTTATATACACTATATAAAAAAAAATTGAAAAAG
>JAOUQT010003418.1:0-12514 GCA_025769995.1 Xyliphius kryptos | reverse complement strand
TGCTCTTTAGTCAGGATTGGACAGGGGAATTAAGAGCAGCATTTCTGAATCAATTCCTCCACCACTTGGCGTCCAGCCACACACCCAGGGGGGTTCGAGAGGTAGCATGCCCCTAAATCCGTATTAGATTTTTCATTCTTCTTTATGCACCTCATGTCTCAATAAGCGGCAGTGATTCGGATTCAGCTCCGACACCTAATCCGCTCCAACATTAGCATAACATTTTTACAAGTAGCCATCACGCCACAATAACAGTTCCAGATGAATTGAAGAAATGGCTCTTTATGAGCAGAGTGACACAAGCTATTAGTGTTCGCTGCAGTTCACTCTTTCTCTGTATATTTTACTACCCAAGAAAAAACAGCTATAATGCAAGGCTACTGTGTACAAATGTATGTGTGTGTGTGTGTGCATGTGTGTAGACAGAGAGAGAGAGAGAGAGAGAGAGAGAGAGTGTGTGTGAGGGAGCAATCTGGCACATGGTAAAGCTAAGCACATGATGAATTTATTAGCACTAGGTAAACCATCATGCTTGCCTTTACCTATAGAGTCATGCACCCAGCGTTTACTTTATGCTTTTGCGGGTTTCGGAGTCACACAGTGTTTATAAATATAACTTACTGTATATACCGTCAAATCAGTAGCGGTATCAAAAGAATAATAATAATAATCAACACATCAGCCCTGCAGTAGCCCCCTGTCACCTCTCTGGTCAGTTGGTAGCATACTGGCGTCGTTTATTACAAGCTGGCCATTGGACCTCTTAACAAGACTGTTATAGGTGATTAATGGCTAAACACTTTTTCCTTGCCACACTGCAATCTGATATCAGCATGAGAAGACAGGCTGCTTCTCTGTTTCCCAGAATGGAACAAGAAGCGGGTGTTTGCAGGTTTCAAAGGGCAGGGCAGCTAGTTCAGCTTGGACCATGAAGCAAAACCCCTCCCTTAAAGTGCTCTCCAGCCAGTGGTAAAACTAATGACAAAATTGGAACAATCTGTAGCCTAAATGGGCTGTTTTTCTTTTCTCGTTTTTTTTTTTTTTTTTTTTTTTTTTGTTCGTCACACCCTTTATTGTCCAAGTGAACAAATCTATAAGCTAATTTGTCCTACGGGACTCTGTAAGCTGTTATGAGGCACATGTTGGTTACACTACTGTTGCTAATGAAGGCAAGGCCCGTTCTGCTATGGGTCATGGAGGGGCAAAAAACCCAATGAAAAATGAGCTCTGAAATGTAGAAAAACTTACAGTAAAATTTAATTGAAAAAACAATGCTAGGAAGAATTTGGAAACGAATACCAGTAGTGTTTTTGGGAAATTTTGATCAGATCAGTCTTCATAATGTGATCTCTATAGGGATTGGTGCACGGTTAGAGTGGAGACAATGACATGGGACACTGGGCATATAGCGATTAGCGCGCAGGTAGAGTGGAGATTATGTAGCTCACTTAGCGTATAGCAATTGGCGTACGGGTAGAGTAGGGGGGGTTATGTGGGGCAGGTGGCGTATAGAGATTCGCGTATGGGTATAGTTAATAGGATGACATGGGGTGCTTGGCGTGTAGCGAGTGGTGCGTGGGTTGAAAGAAGAGGATGATGCCAGGGGCTTTGGGTATAGCAAATGAGGCGTAGGTAGAGTGGATAGGATGATGCAGGATGCTTGGCGTATAGCGATTGGAGTGTGGGTAGAGTGGAGGGGATTACACGGAATGCTTGGCCTATTGGGATTGGCGCATTATAGAGTGGATAGAATGTTGTAGACACCATCTCATGCTACCTTTATGGTGAAAGAACTGACCAAATGCAAAAGTGACCAAAACATCAGCCAGAAAGGATGAGAACAGAGAAAAGTTGTGTGGTCACCACCTGCAGAAGCACTCCTTTATAGGGGGGTCTTGCTAAGTGCCTCTCATTTCTACATGTGGTCTGTTCCATTCGGACAACAGCAAGTGAACTTGATTCACAATCAAGGTTGCTTCCTAACTGGACAGGTTGGTTTTACAGAGGTGTGGTTGCAGTATGAAAAGCAAAGCTAATGCAGTTGTGGCATTAACATAAATTGAGGTCATAACCAGTTCATCATCTGTGCTTTAAAAAAAAAGAAAAATTGAAAGACTGGAGTCTTACTCTAATTAGTAATTTAGTCCACCACTAGCTAATAAATCAAATTTAACAAATGTTGCCTATAAGAGTCTGATTTACAAAATCAGAAACTGACCGATGAAACCAAAGGGTTCTATGATGCTCAGCACAAAGATGAAAAGGATGTTGCAAATGATATTGAGAGCAATGGCAATGGCCGTATGGCGACCCCAGTGGAAAAGTTTTTCGTGAAAGTATAGCTGCAACACGGCTAGGCAAACCTGAGGAGCATGATCATGTTCAAATTCTATTATGACCAGCAATAAACATCTGCTTATTATCAAACCAACCTATAATACAATTAATGAAACAAATATTTGTATTAAGACATTGTTTGAGTGTTTATACAAAAAAAAAAAGAGGAAATTTGCAAATGACTGCAACCAGAACGGCGGGGCACACACTCAGCATGTCATTCGTCTGGTTATTTATCAGAAGTTCTTCAGCCACATTGCCTGCACACACAGGTGTGTGAGTCTTCAATTTTAAAACATGTTCCTACATTTTTAACCATAGCCAAAAGTATTAAGACACAATTTTATTTTTTTACAATTTTTTTACTAGCTTTTATTTGCTGTAGAGTTATTACTCTACAGAATTTTAGATTATGTAAACTGATCAATTAACCATTAATTGCAAAGTTAACGTAATCACAAAACCCATTGCACTGAAGTCCTGCCAAAAAGGCAACTGATTACTGATTGAATAAAAAAACTAATTGCTTTAAAATGGTTTGAATTTGTTATCTTCTGTTTACCATGTCTATGCAATGAAAACTTTATCTGTTTCCTTAAGGGTATAGACATTGCTGCTTGTAAAACTGCTCCTATATTAAGCATCCATCCATTTATTATCTTCCGTGTATTCCTCTACTAGGGTCGCGGTGGGGTTCCCCATGCCCATCCAGGGGAGAACATCTCAGGAACATCACCCAGAACATGGTGCCAATCCATCGCTGGGCACACACTTACTCACACATCCACACACACAAACACACACTATTAGGGGCACTTCAGAGTATTCAATTTACCTAAAATCCATGTTTTTGGACTGTGGAAGGAAACTGGTGAACCCAGAGAAAACCCACTTGGACACGGGGAGAATATGGAAACTCCAACCAGATCCGGATTTAAACCGGGAACCCCCAGCACTGAGAGGCAAAATTATGTTAAGAAAGTCAAGTAAGTGCCGGAACACTCTGCTAAAGTGAATTCAGCTACAGGATTGGTTTACCACCAGTACACCTTTTTAAAGAGCGGTAGCAGCAAGACATACAGTTAATGGTAAAAAAAAAAGTGACATTTAAATTAAGGTCCCATGGCAAGAAAGCTCACCGGAGATCAATATCTTATTGAGTACATGTGGTCAAAAGAAATTTTAATAAGCTCCAAGCACTGATAAGGGAAGAATGGTTTGGCATCAGTCAGGCTCTGTCATACTGCAGAAGTCTTGTAAAGGAAGTAACCCTAAGGTTTAAAGAACTTCTCATGGAATTAATTCTAATAATTGTAATAATACAAACTTTCGATGAAAATAGCTTGAATTAAATCTATGAAAACCAAAATTTCAGTCTAACATTGTCTCTGGCTTTAAGTAGAAATGATGACAATGGAGATCTTGGTCACGTTTTACATTTGCTTTCTGCTTGGCCTTGAATAAAAGAACAAGAAATAGCACACAAAATCAGTAAAAATCTCTGTATATTCATTATATAAGCATACCGTGTTTATAAGTGTGTGTGTATATGTGTGTGACACACCCTTACGTTTTTAGTTCCGGGTAAATCGGAAAATTTGCTGAGGTTTTGTCATGGGTGGAGTTGCTTTACCACGTGGTGGTAAAGTTGGAGATGATGCTGTTAAATTTACACACTGTAACTAACTTGTAGATAACCTACAAATATAGGAAATGTAAAATTATAAATCTGATATTTAGGTAAAAATGTGGCGGACATGTCCATGAAATTAAAACTTTCAGTAAGAAATATGAAAACCCCTGCACAACAGAGATAATCAACTGGCATATCCGAGGTAACACATTATTTTTTAAATGTAATATTAATATAGTAAACAAGGGGTTTATTTCTGTAAACTACTACCTTCGAAAACTAGAAGCAAAGATAAGATAAGAGTTGAAGGCAAATGGAAAATAATGAAGAACATATCGAGCCGTCTCGTCAGACGAAGAGGGAAGGAAAGATCACAACTGCACTGACGATCATAATCAGACTCTCTGTGAGGAAAAGATAACTCTTTAGTGAACAAAAATGTCATTTCAGGTGTTTAAAAGCTGAACAGCAGCTAATATAATATTGTAAAAAACATGAGTTATATCTCAATTTTGGGATTATCGATGGCTAGATTGGATTATGGTTTAAAAGAGATATTTGTTTATCCATCGTGTGTGGTGTAGAACAAGCCAAGAAGTTAAAGCAGATAAAGAATGTGTGCAAAATGACAAAAAGTGGTGTGGTTTTGGGCTGCAGTAATTCGGTCTACAGTGGCGTCCCCATGCACAAATGACACAAAGATCACAAATTATGAACAAATTATCAATAAAGTGGAGAAAATGGATCAACTTCAAAAGAAGCGCCTGCTCACTCAGTTATTTGTAGCGCTCACTTCGTGCCAGACAACTAACACAACTATGAGATGTGGAAAGTGGGACTCACACAACGGCTGGGACAGGAACAAGCTTTGTTACAGACAGTATTAACCATGAACCTGCCACGTTTGGTCGCTGGAACTCGCAATAAGTCACGCTCCTGTCCCATTGCATTCTCTCTTCCTGCGGCATATAAAGGCTGCACACATAAAGGCTGCCGCACCGCCGTAACCGTGTACTTTTTCAACAATAAAGAAGTTAATGACAGGTGTTAAAGAGTTTGCTTTCTACCAGTCAGAATTCCTCATTCTGATGCTATTAAAGAAACCCCCCTAAGAACCTAATAGAGAATTAAGCGGAAGAGAATGAATATTCACGCTTTGCATTTTAGAAGATAAATGGGGTGCTCCAAAGGGTGGCGCTTTGCCTTAAAGTTTTTAAGTCCCATTTTAACTGCCAATAAATGTATTAATGGGACACTAGAAATATTCACTTCTTACTGTGAATCATCTTCTTTAACTGCCCATGACCGCTGGTTCTTCAATAAGTGAACGGAAGTTCTTGAACGGCATGGTGGCTTAGTGGTTAGCACGTTCGCCTCTCAGCGCTGGGGATTCCTGGTTCGAATCCCGATCTGGGTGGAGTTTCCTCTGGGTTTTCCCGTTTTCCTCCCACAGTCCAAAAATATGGATTCCAGGTAAATTGAATGCTTGTATAGTGTGCCTGTATAGTGTGTGTTGTGTGGATTTGTGAGCGACTGTGTGCCCTGTACTGGGTGTATCTGCCCACTGCCCAGACATGTTCTCCCCTGGATGAGCCTGGGGAACCCCACCACGACCCTAGTACAGGAATACGCGATGATATTAAACAATTGTAACTTAAAAAGAATATACATATATTCATAGTCAGTTCATTATTCTAGGCAACATGTCAAAAGCTGTTGTTTTAAGTAACTTTATTAAATTAATATAGACCATCAAGGAACGTCAAGCTGACACAGCAACACTACAATTTTGACCTGCATTAGGTCAATTTAAATATGCTCTAGACTCAGGTTTGTTGTTAGTAGAGTGTGGTAGCTCAGTGGTTAGGGTATTGGACCATCAGTCTGAAGGTTGTGGGTTCAAATTGTTGGGTTCTTGAGCAAGGCCAATAACCTTGTGTTCTGACCCCAATTAAGCTGGGATACTTGTAAGTTGCTTTAAATAAAAGCGTCTGTTAAATTACCAAATGCAAATTGCAATTGTGATGAAAATAAATGAACCTAACCGTACACATATAGCTGTTATAGCGCTCCCTATAGACATAAGAGCACCAAATTTGATCAGCCTCCTCAGGCACTAATGCTGATTATTTAAGTTGTAAAGTTTTTGAGTGAGGCATTTTAAAAATGGTTGTTTTTTTTTTGACGTATGGAGTAATTTGCAGGTCTTTTTTTTATAATTATTGAAGCGCATGCTCTGCTGAATTTCTTTTGATTCCAAACACAAATTTTGTCAAATTTTGTTTATTTGCAAAATTCAAAATGGCCGTAGCTTAAGGGTCTAAAATGCAGTCATTTGGAGTCCGGATTTGTGTGGTCTGGGAAAATGTTTGGTTAGAAGTTAAAATCCTACACGCATTTTGTTGCACTATATTATCAAGTATAGGCCATGTGATTTTTGTTATTGCAAAAGATGCACACCAGCTGCCCCTACCCTTCAAGTTTGTGAAGTTTTACTAATCTTGACTTTTTAGTGAAGTGGATGCTTTGTAAAATTAAAGTAATAATAGTGCATGATTTAATGTTTGTTCCTCTGTCAAGCACATCATCCAAACTCCTAAATATCTGTCTATTCATGTATATGTATATGTATATATGTGTATGTGTATGTATGTATATATACTATATACTGATATTTATATATATGTATATATATATATATATATCAGTATATAGTATACAGTATATAGTTATTTTATTATTAATCTTCAGTCTTAATGTCAGTGTTCTGTTTTAGGCCTGGTGTGCAGCTGCATCAAACTATATACGTTTTTCAGACAAGTGACACACCAATCAGAAGACAATCAGAGCACAAGGAACAAAACACATGCTAGAACCAGACTTGCTCACATACAACCTTGACTTCAGTTGCACTAAAACTTAACCTAGAATGGAATAAATAAGCAAGCGTTCCCACAGAGAACATTGTAAATCTTGTAGATGCCTCCCTAGAAAATTGAAAGCTGTTATAGCTGCAACACGGAGACCTTAGACCCTCGCTGTGTAACGTCATTTTACCTGCATTTTGCTACGTTTGCTTTCAGTGGATTTTAGGTCAGTTAATAATAAAGTGTATAAATTACAGTCCTAACTTTTGAACACCCACTGTACTTTTTGATTTACCTGTGCCTTTGTAAATGTAGGTTACAGCATCGTGATGAACATCCTCTGGTGTGTGCAGCTGCATGTGCTATTTTAAGCCCATTTTTTCTCTGAACCTTAAACAAACCTTCTGCAGAGCAAAATCATCAGTCCTGCAACAACACCCACAGGGGATATATGGTAACCACCAAGGACCTCTGTCTGCCAGGCTTTTATTTACAAACCCCCACTCCCAAAAGATGATCCTTTTATAAAAATAAAAAAAAAACATACAATAAACTCTGAAATCTTTATTTAACCGATTAAAAAGACAATATTTTGAGTTTCAAAGACAAACTTAGTTCTATGCTTAAATTTAAACACAAATAGAAAATAAATCCTGCAACACACTAAGAAAGTAGGGGTGGAATTGGGGTATTTACATCAGGGGTCACATGACCTCTTTTTTAAATGGTTAGTAAATGTAAGATGATGTTTGTTGAGTTCCAGGTCTCCTCTGTCTGATTTTTTTTTCTTGCTCAATGCTCACTACATTTTTAATAGGAGACAGGACACTCAAGGACAGACATACACACACACACACACACAAACACACAATGTGTCTATGTAGCCACACTGTAAATTTCCTTCATGAAGAGCACGATTCATTCATTCAACACTGACTGGGAGTGTATGCCGAGTGAGTTAATCTTCTTCATGCGGTATATGATTCACTGATTCAGCACTGAATCTGAGTATGCAGATTGAAAATTCTTCATGCAGAATATGATTCACCGATTCAGTGCTGACTCTGAGTGTATACAGAGTGTATATTCCTTATACAGAATTTGATTCACTGATTCAGCGTTGATACTTGAGTGTGTGCCAAATGAATCTTCTTCATGCAGAATACGATTCACTGATTCAGCACTGATTTTGAGTGTGTGCAGAGTAAATTTTCCTCATGCCGAATATGATTTACTGAGTCAGCGCTGACGCTGAGTGTGTGCAGAGTGAATCTCCTTTATGCAAAATTTGATTCACTGATTCCTTGCTGACTCTGAGTGCGTGCTGGGTGAATCTTCTTCATGCAGAATCTGATTCACTGATTCAAAACTTTGAGATAATGTCATTCATGAGAAACGTTGTTACTGATTCATCACTGACTACCCACAAACGGATTCATTAATAATTAATGTAGTGATTCGGTTTAGAGAATGTTCTGTGGAAACATTCAGCCTCTGAGTCATAGACACTGCGTGCCTCTCATTGGGGGATTCAGAGATGCAGTCGTGTAAGTACTACCACAGTCAGAGAGGGAACTAGATTAAATCCTTTAGGGATGACAAGAAGTGATGAGAGTGGCGCTTCAGCCCAGCATGGAAGCGACGGCTTACCCTAATTCCTCTCCGATTCCATGACAGGGCTGTACGCGGCTCTGTGTGGTGTGCGCTGTTGTGACAGGTAAAATCAGGCTCCATGAGAGCACTGCCAAGGAAATGTTGGTTCCTGCAGGGACGTGGGAAAGACATCATTTAAATAAACACTATCTTTTGGGTTTCATGGAATTGCTTTATTTTGCATCTGTACCTGGGTGTAATATCAGAGTTCTTGATGTAATGATGTCTCCTGGCTTCGTTTATTTGTAATATACACAGCATTCACCATATTCTGTTACGTTAGTTATACAGTCATGCGTATTAAATTTACTTCATAATCCATTAATATATATGATATTTGAGATTATTGTATTTTTGTTCTTTAATAATAAAAAAAAAAGACTGGGGAGCTGTTTTAGCCATCTTTAAGTTTCATTTTGCATCACAGGACATCATCATGTTCAGTCTAAGTTCTCCTCTACTAATGATCCATATAGTGATCTTGCCCCCAACCAAATTTATTTCACAAGAAATGACCAAGAGCTGAAGTGGCTTTATAAAGAGCTGGGTCTGCGGCAGAGTGTCTTGTGACAGGGATAGGAGATAGGACCCCGATGTCAGTGTACATACTGCCTGCTGTGTTATTTTTAGTTTCAATTGTCAAACATCTACTTTCTGTACCTTGCCCGGTGGCTTTCCGAATGCAGAGGCTGACAAAGACATTGCACTAAAGCTTTTACATGATGTTTTTATTTCTGGACTGAACCAATAAAGCCTCAGATGTTCAGCCCCACTGGGGATCAGCTTCAGACCACACTTCACATTTCATACAGCTAATAGCTGGAAGCCTTCTGTAACAAGTGAATCACTTGCATCCTCACTGAAACAGAAATAAACTCACTGGGCTGAGCCATAACCTCAGTGTTACTGCTCAATGCACTTTAGAATGTGATTCCAATGCTGTGGCTTGCAGTTGGCATCCCAATTCAACTGAAAGATTGAGTTTAGAGCTTTAGTACAGAATCAGAAGGCTTCCATCAGGCAGATATTCTCTCACTATTAAAATATTATCAGGGCGAATCGTCAGGACCTTCAATGTCTTCTCCGAAGGCTTAAAAATATCTGAATCAGACTGATAGTAATTATATTTTGTCTATAAATACTTTTCCAAATGCTCTGTCCGCTTGATGGAGCATTTAGCCAATTACATTTCAGCATTATTGGTTGCCAGGTTTTAAATATTTCTCCATACGCCTTTAGCATGAATGTAGCACCCCCAGTAGAATTAAATAAGTGTAGATTAACCTGTTGCTTCAACCAATCAGATTTGGAGTTCTCCATACCAGAGCCTTCATGAAGGCCTATGCTACTGTATGTCAGCGTATTCACGCTCTCTGATTGGAGAGTACTTTTGATAAGCAGACTTTTAGCATCAGCTTCAATGGCAAAAAAAGGACTTTTTAATAGCACTAATTTAAGGAAAAATATTTTTGTTTGCCGTCACAATGACTTGTCTATCTGGGATGCTGCACCACTTTATTCTGCATTTCTTAATAATAAGATGTTTTATTGCCATAACATTATTGAGAGGTGGATTAATTCAGACTGACCCTTACGAAGGTCCAGGTGTGAAATGTAAGACCCGTCGCTGTTTATTAGATATAAAGTAGATGGTTTTGGGTATACGGCTCTGCTGCCAAACTGCATGTGAGCCAGATGTGGCCCCCACTCCAAAATCCTGTAGAAAGTCTGGACATGAGTTCAACAGTAAAACCAACTTCATATAAGATGTTATAAAAGCTGAATTCTCTAGGTGTCAATACTCACCGGAATCTTTCATTTGCACACACTCGCCCACAAAATATCCCACAAATAATTAGTTTGCCATTTATTTTCACCTACAGGATGATGGGGTCCTTATTAGGCGCTTATTCTGCTGAAGGCTTGGGCTGCCCATGTGGATATTTAACTCTGATTTTGTCTTTCATAAAGCTGCTTAGTGTCAACAGCTAATGCTAATGCTAGAAGCACCGTATAAATTACACTCGGCTAACATAAACCAAAATGCAGCGGGGTCACAGTCCAGGACACAGTGAAGACACAAGGACGACTTTGTTACTAATGAGGTTATTTATCACTCCGACTGATAGAACAGTGGGCCCAGAAATTGACACACTGGCCTTCCAGTCTGTTGCCATCTTTGCCAGTGAGTGCTGCAGCTAAGCTTCTGTTTCTTTTATTGCTGATTTGTGATTCCCTATAATGTCCCTGAAAAAATGTTCTTTCTACGTTCATTGGTTTTATTGATATCGCCATCAAACACAAGACCCCACCACACATCTGGGTTTTTCCAAGTACCTACAAGGCTGAAATTTGGCACCGTGATTCCATAACATGTCATTGGAAAAACAGGTTCCCGTGTTCCTACGTTTGATTGTTCATTCGCTATCACCATTGAACACAAAACCTCGGATTGATTGGCGAGTGCATAAACTGAAACTTGGCACCGGCATTCCTTATCGTGTCCTTGGAAAACCTACTGATAAATTCCCGTAAGAAAGCAACCTTGTGGACGCCGTTGTTCCAACTCCTACAATATTTATTCGAAGTATTCATTTATGATTTTTAATTGCCTGAAACCTCACTCTATAATAATATGTTCATTTGAAATATATAAACTCCAAAGCCATCACTCATTAAAAAAACACCGCCTTTCAACTTTCACGTTGTTATCAGGTTCTTCACCGTAGCGCAGCACGGCTATTCCACTAGTAGAAAACATAAAAAGTGCAATATATTTTTCTTTCAGTTAAAAATTTTGTGAACTTTGTACATTTTGAAATTTTTTACTTATTTTTTATTTTGATTAAGGTCTTTGGTATGTGTCATCTCTATAGGATAGAGTCGAGGGAATGACAGGAGGTGCTTGGCGTATAGCATTTGGTGCAAGAGTAGAGTGGAGGGGCGGACACGAGGCACTTGGCGTATAGCGATTGGCGTGCGGGTAGAGTGAAGGGAATGACGCAAGGCAGCTAATGTAAAGCTAACGCTATAAAGCATGCTACAAGTTTCATGTCATTGGCAGAGGATATGTGACAAAATGTGTTCAATCCCACAGCACCGCTTTGATTCCCAAAAACCCAATTAAAAGAAAGTTATCTCGCCGAATCAGCAAATCAGTGAGTGACTTCATTGAAACATGCTGTAAACCTGCAGAACTGCTAATAGCTATATTACTCCAAAGCCATCACCCATTCAAAAAAAATTGCTGTTTAATTTTCACGTTATCACGCTCACCATGTTAGAAACATGCGCATTCTCTCTTCTTTCTTTTTCATTTAACCATTTAAGCCGTGGCAGAGCACAATGTAGTTTATATGTTTATCTTTGATGCTACTTTAATGATGCACATGTATAAAAGCTCGTCTTATTTTATTATCTGCACATTGATTATTGGTGGAACCTTCTGCAGGTGATTCAATTACCTCCCTCAACTCTCATCCCAATCAGTCTACATTTTGGTTACAAGCAGCTCCAGCATTCCTACAGATCTGTAGAGTAGATATTTGTATGGTGGTACAGGAACATTAGCTTCAACCGAAGCAGTTCTTTACTGAGAATCTGAGGAATGAGAATCACCACAGTCTTCAGAACCGACTGAACGGAACAAAGGGCTTTTCATGGTTCCTCATTGTTTTCATCACAGCTGTTATCCCAGAACCCTGTAATCTTGACTTATTGAGCATGATGTAACAGCTGTGTGGTCCACTATTCAGCCCTCATTGGACTCAGCGGACATACTAATCAGGATTAATATGACATTGAAAAATTTAGGCGTTTATGTGTTTTATGTGTGATCAGCACATCGGCTCTGCAAGAGGAATATATTACAAACACATACAGTTGAAACCAAAAGTTTACATACACTATAAAAAGACACATATGCATTTTCTTCTCACTGTCTGACGTGAAATCAGAATAAACTTTTCCCTTTTTAGGTCAGTTAGGATTACCACAATTATTTCTATTTGCTAAATGTTAGAAT
>JAOUQT010003412.1:0-12514 GCA_025769995.1 Xyliphius kryptos | reverse complement strand
CTAAAGCAGTGGTAAAAAGAAAAACGATACGTTGAAAAAGGTATGAGAAGATATGAGAATACTTGCCTTGTCGTAGTTCTTGCTCGGTGGACTCGCACAGGTAGACTCGCAGGTCTTTACGCGAATAGGTCTTCACGCGAGAGGGCTGAACAAGAGAATGCTGTCAGCGTTCAGCGTTACTTAAATAGCACGGATGATTAAGGTGCCTGACACGCCCCGAGCGAAACTAACACTTCCAACGACTTGCAGAATTAGCAGCAGAGCAAAACTAAACCGAAACCTCTTAAAAGTACTTACATTAACTCTAACCGAGTATAAATAAAAAATAGAGTGTACGATTACAGAACATATACAACTAGTAAGTATTACGCTATAACCGATATAGGGCTTACCTTAACAAGTGAAAGTTGTAGAAAAACGCAGATATAACGCTCCGCCCAGGACATCCAGTAACTACGACCGCTAGTTCATTCACAAAACATCGACTTGTTCTGTCATTATATAAAATCTTGAAATTATGAACCTTACATATATTTACAGACAATGGGAAAACATGCAAATTCAAATTAATAAGAACAGCCGGCATTGCTAGATATTAAACCAAAGTTTATACATTTATTATCAATATTATTATATTACTGCATTTTTTTGTTTGCAGTTGTAATTGTTTGGTTTGAGGTAAGATGCTTTAGAACTTTAAAATGTAAATAAATCTAATACGTAAATATTAATTTTACAGGCAGCTCCTGGTGTGTAAAGTTTTTTTTAAGTGTTTGTGTAGGAAATTGAATATTGTTAATAATGACTTGACTCAAAGTTTTGGAGACAGTGCTTTTTGTAAAACTAAAGACAAAAAAAAGAGGAAAATTTAGTTTTGCGAGTGGCATGATGGCTTAGTTGTTAGCAGTTGCCTTGCAACACTGGGAATTCAGGTTTGAATCCCATGAATTGTGTGTTTGTGAGTGTGTCTGGGTGAGTGAGTGCCAGCGATAGATTGGTGCCCTTTCCTGGCTGAATCTACTCATGCCCAGTTTCAGAGACGTTCTCCCCAACCAGTGTCTAAGGCGCTAGGCAAATACACCCAGGACAGGGTGCCAATCCATCGCTGGATTTTCATAAAATTCCGTATAAAATATAATATATGGCACGGTGGTTTAGTGGTCAGCACCTTTGCCTCTTAGCCTTTCCCCATGTCCGCGTGGGTTTCCTCCGGGTTCTCTGGATTCCTTCCACAGTCCAAAAACATGGATTTAAGGTAAATTGAATGCTCCAACTTGCCCCATATAGAATGTGTTTGTGTATGTGATTGTGTAAGTGAGTGGATGTCCAGTAATAGATTAGCTCCCCTTACTGGGTGTATTTGTCCAGCGCCGAAGACATCCCTGGGCATGAATAGGCATGGGGAAGCCCTCCATGACCCTCGTAGACAATTAAGTGGGAGATAGCGAATTAATGAATATAATATATGTTTATAATAATTTATTCATGATATAAGTTTTACCTCAGGGTAAATAACCCCAGTATCTTCCTGTTACCTGCAATAAATAAATTTCATGCAATAAATAAATAAACTCATTATTTGTGCAGTTAGCCAGGATCCAGTTATTTTTTGCTGTTAGTGTCATTACCATGGTCTTCACTCTTAGAGGTACTTATGGCTTGCCATCTGACCTGCTAGAGTCTAGATAAAAAGCTTCTACAACAAGTTTTTATAGGTTGTAAAATATTTATTTAATATTATATAAAATAAATAAGAAAAAATAAAACGATTCAATAATAAACTGTTTTGAGTTTGTTGTGGTTACACTCATCATTTTAATGTCTAAATAAGGTTTAAGTTAAAGAAAAAATAGATTGATATCTACACAGTACTGTATGATTTTCTCTAATGATTAGAATTTTAGTGGCAGATTGGTGTTAAAAAATATCACAGCCTCTGATGAAACCTGCTTTAGGGGATTGTGGTTTTGTGCACAGTTGAATTTAACCCTGCAAATTTAGTGAGGTGCTAAAAGTAAAAAATAAAATAAAACTAAGGATGTAGCAGAAAAAAAAAAACATATTTTTGATGACCAAAAAATATACACATACAAAAATATAGTCTGCATTGTTTTGTCAGAAAACTATAGGCATTAAATAAGAGCATATTACTGGACCACTAACACAGCCATGCATATTTTTGCATTTATTGCTAAATTTAAGCTGGTCTGATAGTGGTCACTTGGACTGAATTACTTGAACAGAGCGAACTATGCCCAAAAGCCTGAATTAAAGCCAACTGTTGCCAAGGTGACAGAACTCGTGCCGCCAGCTTTGAAATCACTTTGGATGTTTCCACGGCAACAACTAAAGCTGAGTGGAGGGCTGGGTGGATAGGATGCTTTGGGTATTGGGGAAATCACATGCAACTATTGTTTACGCTTCGAATTTAGAAGCAGGCTCATTCAAATCAAGACAGGCAAGTGTTAGTCAGCAGCTGAGCGGTAGTAGAGATAAACGGATCTAAGCACAGTGCCAAAGAGGACTTCCCCCAGTAAGCAGAAGATCAGGCCAGCAACCATCTTTCTCATGCATAGTAACAACCAGTGATGAAGGAAATAATATTAAAAAATTAAAAAATATATAAAAACATTAAAAAATAAAAATGTGATGTAAATAACTATAACTATGCATGAAAATGTAAATACTTTTAAAAACGTATAGCACTTTATAATTTTGGGACATACAGGCAAAAAAATCTAGCATCTGTGGCTAGAGAGTTTTGTGCTTATACATACAATGCGGCAGTGTAGCACTACACTTTAACACAGTGATTAGGCTCAGGTGTTTGGTATACCATAGAATGCATATGAAGCCAGTTCTGGACTGTCAGGAGCGTTTGGCGCTCCTCACCTGTTTCATTTATTTATTTCAGTTAATTAACTTGTATTGTTTTCGGTTTCTTCCCGTTTACGTTAATTAGCTGATCCTTTTTGTTATTGGTTCCTTTCTGTCAGGTGATCAGGACTTTTACTTTATATTTTCCTTGATTCCGTCCCGCTGGCAGATCGGCATTGTTTATGTTACGCGTTGTCTGTTGTTCCGCCCCAGGTTGGCCCACTTGCCTTTCCCGTTCCAAAGGGCAGTCTTCTTCCCTGCGGAGCACTCCTCCTGTTGACAAACCGGAAATCTTTGTTATGTCTCTCCGTATGCTTGTCCCAGATATTTTTTGACTCCTCCCTTATTTCAATTACCTTCTCCTCCTGTCGCCACCTCTGAGAGCTCAAGCCCTGACTTCTGGAGGTGTGCGATCAAGCGTCCCTGGGACCCCCACTCTTCAGTCCAGCCAAGGCACAGACCCCGACGCAGAGGTGGGAGACGTCATCCTTCCAGGAGTTCTGGGAGGATGGAATCTTTCTTTGCGGCCAGTGAGGCAGAGATGGGTAATGTGGGGGCGAATGCAGGTAGAAGGGAAGGTGCTGGTGAGGTATGTGAGTCCGTGTCGTCTGTGGTGAGTGTGTTGGAGTGTGGGGTGTCTGAGAGGTGTGTGGGTGTGCATGTTGAACCCGTGTTGTGTGCGGCGCCTGTGGTGGGTGACCTCGACGTTGGTGAGTCTGAGGTGTGTGCTTGTGTTGTACCGGAGAGGTGTGACGAGGAGCATATGGTCCCCGTGTGAATGGAACCTTTACCTAATGTTCCTTTCCTTCGTACTTCTGGTCACTCCACACCTTCCCGTACACGTTTCTGTGTGTCTACCACCTGTTGTGTGTTGTCCACATCTAGTGCGTCATTGTGTTCCCTTTAGTCGGCCCCTTGTCTTTGTGGTTTCCCTCCTAGGATCTGCCCTCTTCATCATTTTTGTTGTCCCAATTTCCCTTCATGTTCGTGTTGGGCTCGCGACCCCGTCTCACCCGCTTTGGCATGCAACCCCGTCTCACCCGGTTTGGCTCACAACCCCGACCCTCTTGGCTCTGCTTGCGACCCCGACCCTCTTGGCTCTGTTCGCTACACCGGATTGCGCGGTCCTGCTTGCAACACCAGATTGCCTGGTGGGGGGGAATGTTTACTTTGGAGTTTTTTGCCTTGTGCCTGGGTCTTGCGGTTTGTGTTTTCTACTCTGTGCAGGTCAGAGAAGATGAGCTAATGGATGAGGGCTGCAGAGAGCAGGAGAGCTCATCTTGCTTTCCTAAAGGGGTTGTCTCCAGAGCTGTTGAGTGGCAGGAAGAGGTCGTTCAGGCCATAGGCTGTACCCTGGAGACCGTCCAGCTCACAGCTTCCCAGCCAGAGACCGTCCAGCTCACAGCTTTTCGGCCGGAGACCGTCCAGCTCACAGCTTCTTAGCCAGAGACCGTCCTGCTCACAGCCCCTCAGCCAGAGACCGTCCAGCTCACAGCCTCTCAGCCGGAGACCATCCAGCTCACAGCCTCTCAGCCGGAGAACGTTCCGCTCACGGGCTCTCAGCCAGAGACCGTCCCGCTCACAAGGGCCTCACCCTGGAGCCAGGCCAGGTGAAGGAGGTCACTTTCCCATGATGCCTGACCAGACGAAGCCTGAAGGAGCTACACGGGTCCACCCTCCCATTAACACAATCCTTGTGGGAGGGGCAGTAATAGGGGTTTGGTGTTTTGTGTATCAGGTGATAGCCAAAGGCAGGAGACTTGGCATTATGATCCTCTGCTGCTAAAAGTGGTATGTGAAACTTGAAACATTATTTCACTGAAGGGGTAAGAAACCTGAGCTGGTGCGGGAGGTTGAGAAATACCAGCTGGATACAGAGGGGGTAGATTCTTTACGCTTTCGGGTTGGGCAATGGGCTATGACTATTGTTTGTGCCTATGTGCCAAATGGCAGTTTAGAGTACTCAGTCTTCTTAGAGTCTCTGGGGAGGGTGCTGGAAAATGCTCCTCCTATAAACTCTGTTGTCCTACTGGGGGACTTCAATGCTCACATGGGCAATTACAGTGAGCCCTGGAGAGGTGTAATTGGGAGGAACTGCCTCTCTGATCTGAACCCAAGTGATGCTTAGTTGTTGGACTTTGAGCACAGTGGTGTCCATAAGTGCACATGGCACCCGGACACTTTAGGCCACAATTCAATGATCGACTTTGTTGTTGTGTAGTCAGACTTGCGAGCATGTTTCTTGGACACTCTGGTAAAAATATGAGCCGAGCTGTCAACAAATCACCACCTTGTGGGTAGTTGGATCAAATGGTGGAGGAAGATGCTGGTCATACATGCACGCCCAAACGCCTGGCAGAAGAACCCGTCAGACAGATGTACTGTACAACTCTCACCTCTGTAAGAACTTTAACCACATACTGAAGTAGGTGGTGTACATTGAGCCAGAATGAGCCATGTTTGGTTCCTCCATTGTTGAGGTAGTGGATTGAAGCTGTGGTCACAAGGTATTTGGTGCCTATTGTGGCTGTAACTCTCAAACCATCAAGAGATGCCGTCAAGCTGAAGGAGTCCTAACAGGCATGGTTGGCCCTCTGGCAAACTGTCAGGCAACTCATGAAGGGAAAGGCAGTGTGCCACTAACATGGTATATAGTGGAGGTGATATACTGTTAAGTTCAATTGGGGACGTCATTAAGCGATAGAAGAAACACTTCGAGGAGCTTCTTAATCCCACCAACATGCCCTCCAGAGAGGAGGCAGAGCCAGAAAACCTGGGAAGAGACTCACCCATCACCGAGGCTGAAGTTGCTAGGGAAGTTATAAAGCTCCTTGGTGTCAGAGCTTCGGGGGTGGATGAGATCCATCAGTTTTCATTGAGAACTAAACAGTGTCAGTGTCCTTTGTCATCGATTAAAAAAAACAAAAACATTTTCTATTTCAGAATTTCTAGCGCAGCCAGGAGATGGAGGGTGTATGGTTTGGTGACTCATGATCATGTCACTGCTGTTTGCAGATGATATGGGCCTGTTAGTGCCATCAAACTGTGAACTTCAGCTCTTAATGGATATGTTTGCAGCTGAGTGTGAAGCAGCTGGAATGAGAATCAGCATCTCCTAATCATGTTTCTCAGTCGGAAAAGGGTGTCTTCTCTGGGACAGGGATTTGCTCTTATTTCAAGTGAAGGAGTTTAAATACCTTGGGACTTCACAAGCGGGAGATTGACAGGCAGATTGGTGCAGGGCCAGCAGTGATGCATACTCCATACACCGGTTTGTTGTGGTAAAGAAAGAGCTAAGCCACAAGGCAAAGCTTCTTATTCACCAGTCGGTCTACGTTCCTGCACTCACCTTTGGTCATAAGCTTTGGGTAATGACTGAAAGAATGAGATCGCGAATACAAACAGCCGAAATAGGTTTCCTCCACAGGGTGTCTGAGCTCTCCCGCAGAGATCATCCAGGAGAGACTTGGAGTAGAGCTGCTACTCCTGTCCATCGAAAGGAGCCAGTTGAGGTGGTGCACCTCCCCAGGGAGGTGTTTCAGGCAAGTCGAACTTGGGGGAAGACCCAGGACACGTTGGAAAGATGACATCTCCCAGCTGGAATCCCCCAGTTGGGCTGGTAGAAGTGGCAGTGGAAAGTCAGGTGTGGGCCTCTCTTTTGCATTTCTGCAGATGTCTTGCCCACAACGCCCATGCCCCCTGTGCACGTGCTGTAGCACTAACATCACAATAATCTAGCAATCTGCATAATAAATTGTTATTATAGCCATGAAATTGTTATTGACAGGTAAATTAATTCAA
The DNA here is from genome assembly GCA_025769995.1 of Xyliphius kryptos. NCBI lineage: Eukaryota > Metazoa > Chordata > Actinopteri > Siluriformes > Aspredinidae > Xyliphius > Xyliphius kryptos. The sequence continues at coordinate 5,836 of JAOUQT010003412.1, read as the reverse complement.
ACAGATCATTATTTAAGCCCTAGGTATAAAGCACACTGCCCGCCACTGTATGAGAGCACGTCATGCCTCAAAGGGATTATGAGCCTGCTTTATGTCAACAGCCTAAACTGCTTTAAGCACGCGTGGTGTAAGGATATATGGAGTGGTTATGAACATAAGGGTCCTTAAGACCAATTACAGCCTACTTAGATATTGCTGTTACTGATGTACATCACCTTATGGCCACAATGTATTTGTTTTCTAAAGAGAATTTTCAGCATGATGTTCAACAATTTCATAAAGAAATTATCACAAATTAGTTTTATTAATATGACAGTAAGTAAATTAGCCTTCCAATCCGTCAGATCTAGATTCAACAGAGCACCACAGAGCTTTGGCAGAATGGAAAACTTGCAGCAGCTGAGAAACTCACTTTAAAAATCTGCAAAAACTGTGTGGGGTAATTATGTCAGCATGATTTACATAAAATAGTATATACACCACAATAGAAGAATTATGGGACCATTATCTGTCCTCTGCCAGTCTGAAGCTTTTACACATTTTATTTCTGACACATTCTTAAGAACAGCAGTCTTTCACATTTTGATGATGGAAAGAACCTGCCTCTTAGTTTTTGACCTACAGACCTAGTGATGCCAGAACTTATATACTTGCAGCATTTTTTTTTATGAAATGCCTGGTGGCAGTAACACATGCACTTGCATGCCCTGGAACAGGTGTGCCCACAATTTTCTGGCCTTTGATCTACTTTTTCCAGTGGACAGGCATCATTATCTACCAAGATTAATCTTTTCTTAAGAGCTTTATTGTTTAAATCTTTTTACACACATCATAACGGTGAGAGTGGACTGATATCAGGACTTTTATTTTCATGTGGAGAAAAGGCAAATTCACATAGGGTGGTAAAGGCAAAAATGTTTGATCCAAAAATGCTGTCAAATTTGTGGCACATTTTTTTATGTTTGTAAGAAAATGTGCCACATACACTTTTTCTTTAAATTATTGTACAAGTATCTGTACATTGATTTTTGTTCGACAAATATTTATATGAAACTTATAAAAACATTACTTTTATACTTTCCAGCAATACATTCCAAAAAGTAACAACAGGAGGGAATAAAAACATGCTGGAACTATAAGCTAACAGCATGGCATGTAATATCCAACTCTCTTCTGAAGACACTGTATTTTGATTCTGAATGTGAACCCTGACCTAATTAAGTCATGTGACAAAATTAAACAATGAAAACGCCCAGTTTCATTGCAAATGATGAATACAAATCACCAGCAGGGGGAGAAAAGCGTTAAAAAATGGTGGAAGTCTTCACAGAATAAAGATGTGTTAAACTGCTATCTAACAACGTGCACTGTGTGATCAATCGGTGGAGCACAATCAACATATTGAGCACACCTGACCATTGTAACAATGCTTTATTTTTAGTATATACATTCCTGTTATGTTACTGGTTGTTGTTTACATGTTTACTATGTTCATCTTCCAGTAAGGTCTGTTGTTTTTGTTTTTGTTTGTAAAGCTTCTTATTTTTGTTTCTTTATACTAACAAAGGTTCATATATCTGTTTAAACTAAAAGGTGCCTCAATTCAGATTTTTTTTTTTTTTTTTTTTTTTACATATTTTCCACTTCCTGTTTATATGCAATGTTATTTTTTTCTTAACTTAGATATAGTGTTGTATACCTGTTTATGTTGAAACAGCACTCTGTGTGTGTTTATTTTAAGTCTGGGCTTCTGTCTGAAGTTTGTACCTGTTATTTTGCAAAATTTTGTTACAATGTCCTGAACCTGTCCGTTTTGTTGCATTTTGTTATTTTTATTTTTTTATTCATTCATATCTTACTAAGATTTTTGTTCATCATATTAGCCTTTCTTAAATTAATGCTGCCATTTTTTTCAAATTAATGCTTTTCCTTGTTTCCTGCCCAATTCTGCCTCTTGTTCTTTTTTATATTGTCCCTCCTAGTGGCATGTTCATATATACAGTGTTCCAAAAAATAAAGGGAACACTAAAACAACACATCCTAGATCTCAATGAGTGGCAATTCCTCAAGACAAAACAAAATGAAGCTTAGTAGTGTATGTCGCCTCCACGTGCCTATATGACCTCCCTACAACGCATCTGATTAGGCGGTGGATGTTTTCTCCTACGGCCCACACGTCTTCTGTTGTACTGGCCTGTCTCCTAGTATCTGCTCCATGCTCTGGACACTATGCTCACAAACATAGCAAACTTTGCCACAGCTCACATTGATGTGCCATCTACCTGCATTTCCTGGCTGCAGCAAATCTCTATTTTCCGGTTTAACTTCTCCAAATGCTTTTTATTGTTTCTTATTTTAGATTTAGAATACAGCTTGTTCCATGTACTTTATTTTTTTTATTCTGATAAACTCTAATATAACACTGCATACCTGTTTTGTTAAAACATTTTGTACCTCTTTATATTGTAACAGCACTCTGTATATATTAGAAAGCACTCAGTATCTGTTTTTACTAAAATGGTGCTCAGTGCCTGGTTGTTTTTACAATTTATTTTGTGTTTCTATATAAAATAGCACTTTGTCATTTTTGTACGTCCTATTTTCGCTATTTTTACTTTTTAAGTAATGGTCTCAACCAAACCAAACTTTGGCATGTATATATACAGCACTGGTATGTATTTGTGTGTGTGTTTATGTGTGTGTGTGTGTGTGTGTGTGTGTGTGTGTGTGTGTGTGTGTATGTGTGTGTCTGTGTGTGTGTGTGTGTGTGTGTGTGTGTGTCTGTGTGTGTGTATGTGTGTAAGTGTGTGTGTGTGTGTCTGTGTGTGTGTGTGTGTCTGTGTGTGTGTGTATGTGTGTGTGTGTTTGTAAAACCACCATTGCGAGGCAAACCCTAACCCCGAGATATTGACATCCCACCTTTTTTGTGAGGACATTTTTGGTTGTGAGGACATTTGCCCCGGTCCTCACAAAATAAACAATTAAAATCAATTACAGTGACTTTAATAATCATCATAATTATCATTTTTAATGACATGTTTGCAGGTCCTTGTAACTATAGTAAGTTATGACACAGAATTGTGTGTGTGTGTGTTTCTGAGTCTCTGCTCAGTTCTGAACTGATAGGCCGATTTAAATTTTGGAGGGGAAAATGGGGCGGAGCTTAGACCTTCAACAGAAATACACAGCAATATATGTTTTTAAACTAAATCTACATTACAGAATCTTGTAAGACGACATTAAAAGTTAAGGGTTTTTTTTAAAAGTTGGTTTAAGAAAAAATGGATTCTATTTTCTGAAAATATCTAAAATATAAGTGAGGCTTAAAATGATTGTGTATAATTTACTAAATATAATTTGTAAGTTAAATTAAATAAAAGATCCCACATTTAAACATTTTAATCTGTAAAAAAAAATCAAATGAGTCTGCAGGTGGTTTAGTGTTGGACTCAGTGACCCTGCTGTGACCCTGCTGTGACCCTGCTGTAACACAGTAACAGTCTCTGCTGTTTGTCACCTCCCCCACTCCCCCACCCCAGAGGAGGCTCAGATTCATAATCACAAAACACAGGGAGAAATCAAAAGTTTGTAAACTCTCCATATGACTGCATTCACTTAACCTGATACCTAATCAGATTATCAAACAAGTCCTAAAATTATTTCTCCAACCAAATCTGTTTGCATTTACTGTAGTCCATGAATCTGAGGTTTAAAGGAACTACGGACTAGGACTAAGAAATGAGGGACTAAAATGTTATGTGAACTGGCTCCACTTAAAAAGCATTGCCTACATGTGCTAATTGCAGAGCTCATAGACACCCAACCATGTGACCTTTACTCTCCAAACACTAGAACCTTAATCTGCATTTACTGTAGTCACTGAATCTGAAGTTTGAAGGAACTAGGTACTAGGACTAGGAAATAAGGGCCTAAAATGTTATGTGAACCCTCTCCATTTAAAATGCAAAAATTTTGCTTGACTTGGACCCGCCCACTTGCCTTGAAAGGCCAAGGCGGCAACAATTTTCCTAGTAACCAAAGGTCCTACCAAAGAGTTTGTCAGATTTATATGGAGTGTTTTATAAGTGATTTATGTGATGTCAGTGACCTCTTGTGGTGGGTTGTAGTCTTTGTTTTGACATAAACCTAGCAGAAAAGGTGGTCCTCACAATGCTGTCCCATGTCACGGTCCTCACAACTGTACAAATATGTGTGTGTGTGTGTGTGTGTGTGTTTCCTGTATAATTTTGTGTATCAGATAGTGTCTAATGTGTGTGTGTGTGTGTGTAGGATCTGTGTCAGTACCTCTCTGCTCTTGCTGAACGCTGTAACCGTGATGGTGATGATCGGGATCATCAGCTCCCTCTGGTGGTGGTGATAGATAATCTGCATCACGTCGGAAACCTGAGTGACATTTTTAACGGTTTCCTTAACTGTAAATTCCACCGATGGTAAAGGATTTCTGTTAATCCCTCTGAATATGTTAATGAATCTGAATATGTTAATGAGCTGACTGATGGTTCCTGAACGTTCTGCTTTCATCCTCAGTCCGTATGTCATTGGGACGATGAATCAGGGCGTGTCCTGTTCTCCAAACCTGGAGCTTCATCATAACTTCAGGTAACATGAGCTCTGCTTTAAAGACCACACACGCTGTTAGTATTATGGTCGGGAACCGTCCACCTCCATCCATTCAGGTTTTATTTCCACTTCTGTTTGATTCAGATCAGAATAAAGCAGGTGGTCTGTGTGTGTGTGTGTGTGTGTGTGTGTGTGTGTGTGTGTGTGTGTGTGTGGTGTACAGGTGGGTTTTGTGTGCAAACCACACAGAGCCGGTGCGAGGGTTCCTGGGTCGGTTCCTGAGAAGAAAGCTGATTGAGATGGAGATCAATAAAAACACTCGCAGTAACGAACTTATTAAAATCATCGACTGGATCCCAAAATCCTGGCAGCACATCAACAGCTTCCTCGAGGCTCACAGCTCATCAGACGTTACCATCGGTAACACACACTCACACAGACACACACACACTCACACACACACACACACACACACTCACACTAAACCCTGTGTGTTGCTGTTGCAGGACCCCGGCTGTTCCTCTCGTGTCCGATGGAGGTGGACGGTTCCAGGACCTGGTTCATTGATCTGTGGAACTTCTCTCTCATACCATATTTACTGGAGGCAGTGAGAGAGGGACTGCAGGTACACACACACACACACACACACACACACACACACTCACACACACTGATCATCTCAGCCTCATCTTCTGAATGTATACCAACACGTTCCAGAAGGTGGCGCTGCCTCCATCCCCTGCATCTCCACCAGTCTGTCTGAAAAGAACTCAAAGCAGAACTTACAGACCAAACCACAGCTGCTCCTCAGTGGAATCTCTTCTGTGTTGTATATATTAACTCTCTCTCTCTCTCTCTCTCTCTCTCTCCAGCTGTACGGTAAAAGAGCCGTGTGGGAGGATCCTTCTAAGTGGGTGATAGACAGTTCCCCGTGGAGCTCCTCCCCCCTGCTGCATGACAGCCAATCACTGCTGCCCCTGAGGCCGGAGGACGTGGGATACGATGCCTTCAGCTCATTTAAAGATGGAGCTTCTTCCAAACCTTCCCACAAACACGCCCCCCACAGCGACAGTGAGGGAGACCCTCTGGTACAGTCTCACTTCATTATCCCCCCCCCCCCCTCCCCGTTTGTACCCCTCAGGTGTGCTATACATACAACAGTGAGGAAAGCCCGAGCGTGCACTTTATCTGAGTCACTGTCCCCTACATCTCTGGTCATCACGCGGTCCTCATCGCATTCACTGCTCACGTGCAC
>JAOUQT010003403.1:0-12514 GCA_025769995.1 Xyliphius kryptos | reverse complement strand
TTGATTTTGAGTATGATTCCAAATCCAGACCTCCATGGGATAATAATTTAGATTTACATTTTGATCATTTTTATGTTGTTTTGTTCTCAGCGCATTCCACTATCTACTAAATAAAGATTTTCAACTGAAATATTTTAATCATTGAACTCTAGGATGTGGTTATTTTAGTGTTCCCTTTATTTTTTTTAAGCAGTGTATTTATCTTTAAGTTACATACTGATCTGATGGGAGTCATTTCCCTCTTTCCTTCCTGCAGAGATGCACTCATTAGCAGGGCAGAGATCACAGCTTATTTTATGCGGGCCAGTGTCATCTGTTCCAAACTTGGCCTGGGCTTCTCACATAACTTTCAGGAGACCACATACATGAGACCTACCTTCTGCGACAACTGTTCAGGATTTGTAAGTCACATTAAAACATTTAGGCATCTGTCAGTTGGCTTAGTCTTACTAAACTATATATATATTTTTATTTCTAGTTATGGGGTGTCATCAAACAAGGCTACAGATGCAGAGGTGGATATTTTTCCTCATTTGTTGTTGTTTTTTTTTTTAAGAACATGCTGATCACAATGCACATACTACTATCTTGTATTTTTGATTGCGATGTGCAGACTGTGGAATGAACTGCCATAAATCCTGCAAGGATCAGGTAGCATTTGAGTGTACAAAAAATGCCCGGTCCAGCAGCAGCACTGATTGGAGTCCAACTTGTAATATGCCTGATACACTTGGATGCCATGAAGGTAATTAGACTGTATCATTCTATATATTTATTCCTAGTTATTCTACATACGTATATGCTTATTTGATAAACTGCCTGCTTATATATAATTAAGGTTTTAGGGTGCAGGGGCCCCTCCTTAGGTCCTTTTTTTTTGACATTGTGTTAGCATCAGCCATATTTTATAGAGTGGTGTGCTGGTGCAGCAGCATCCCTAGTGCAGCCAGGAACCAACTGGACAAACTCATTAGAAAGGCCAGCTCTGTCCTGAAGGATACCTTAGATCTGGTGAAGGTAGTGGGAGATAGGAGGATGCTAAACAAGCTAACAATTCTCATGAAAAATGAATCCCACCCTATGTATGAGTCTCTAGCCGCACTGGGCAGCACCTTCAGTGACCGGCTATTTCATCTGAAGTGTGTTAATAAAGCAACAAGGCGCGAGAAGGCATGCATTATTGTGAATAACGGCGGAGTGCTGTTACTGCTCTCTTCCCTGGTTTATTTCCAAATAACGCACAACCTCAAGTGCCTTATTGCTTTTATTAAAAGGTTACCAACATACTATAATAAGAAAACAAGGTTTGATTCATAAATGCGTTTATTGAAAGCAAAATTGCTAATAAACTCAACTTTCTCGACGCTCCTGAAAAACTTGAAAACAATGTATATTACATTGCTTATCTATCTAAATGTGAAGCGGTCAGATGTTTGGGTTATTGTGAATAATGTCACAGCTAGACAAGTGGCTCAGCCAATCAGATTTAAGGACTGGAACTACCCGTTTTATAAGAAGTTTTACCGCAGTGCCTTCATTCCCACTGCAGTTAGACTGTACAATAGACACAGCTCTCAGTAACCTCAAAATGAATATGTAACCATGTAATTATCATATGTTTAATACTTTTTTGCTGGGCAATCTGTTGTCTTTTATAGTGTTTTCTATTGTCTTCCGCTGTACGTAATTGTAATGTACTCAATCATGTACATAATTGTGTTTTTTTTGGTATATACTGATTTTTATTCCTATTATAATGTTATTTCTTAGCTCCTTTTCTAATAGAATATATTAGATTTAAAAGTATCTTTTAACTTTCTCATCTACTGTCACTTTGCTGCTGAAAATGCGATCTTATCTCATATAGACTGGAGTTATTTCTGCACTATGCTTATTTTACAACATATAAAGTCTATACCCGTCAATAGTACAGATTTTTTTTATTGCAATTGGCACTGATGACCCTACTTCATACATGCGTTTTGTTCTCAACTGGACTAACTGTTTACCCCGTTTGCACACTACACACTCACTGTCAGTATAATCTATATATTTAGATTTTTGTACTCTATTTTTGTTTTACATTAACATATCTTTACTTATTTACTTTTGACCTTATATTATATTTTAGTTTTTGTGTTTTTATTACCGAGTCTGATGCTTAATCTTGTGCAATATGAAACAGCTGCTGGATGCTTTGAATTTCCCTTTGGTATCTGTGTGTCTCAATCCTGTTCAGTCCAGTGTTGTCTAGTTTAATCTAATCTACTCTGATCTAATCTAATCTAATATAACCTTTTTGTGTGTTTAAGGTGAAACCCAGTTTAAATTTCCACCCGATGCTTTGACAGATGCTACAGAACAATACAAAGAGTTCCGTTCAAGTTCTATCTCTAATACCAGCTTCCATGAAATGGCATTAAAAAGTCCAATGATTAATAAGAGTATTCAGACAGAAGGAATGTCATCAACTAGCCCCCAGCAGCCATCTCTGTTGTGCCCAAGTAGTGCTGCCCTCACACCATGTCGAAGCCCTGTGCCTCAACGAAAGCGAGCCTCAGTCTGCAGGAACTCCATCATGCTTAACCTCGTGGAAGACAATAAACCCCCATATGAAGCTTTGGAAAAGGTTTGGAAATTAATTTTCTCTCTATATATTTTTTAATACATCTGATTACACAATAGTCATCAAATACATTGGGGTACATTTATATCAGTATAAAGGTTGATAAATGGAATCAATAGGGTGAAGAGAGGTTTACTTTGAATATTATTTTATACTGTATAAATTAACCAGAGATATTTAACTTACATTTGTTAATACATTTAAATTTCTGCCTTTAAGGCTTGCAAGTCCAATTTAGAGTTAGTTAGTATTAATTTGACTCCAATCATTTATTTGGTCCACAAAAGGTATAAAATATTAAGTAAACATACTTTTATTATATTTTAATATGTATTTTATTAAAAACATACTATTTTATAAGGTGCTTTAAAGCACTGAAACCTTCAATATCTCCTAGTAAGTATTCATATAACATCTTGGTTTAGAGATGTCTATATCAATGTGTCAGCTGAACCTTATCATAAAATTGTCAGAGGCTGACAATGCACTATTGTACACGTAGCAGTTTACTGGCCCAGTGATTTGTTTTGACATGCAAGCCGTTTTTTCAGAAACTTTACATTTACAGGAAATAAATTGGTGACATGTCACATAAATCCAGTATTCATAATGCATTATTAACCCATTTATTAAGGTTTATTTGCCTAAATTATTCCATTATTTACATTAAAATTAATGTAATCACCTTCATAGACGACTAAATGACGACACTTTACCTGTTGCCTGTAAATTAAAAAGTCAGGGAAAGATAAAGTTTAATAGGAACTTAAAGTGTTGTAAAGCTTTTGGTATGGATTAATAAAGCATTATGAATACCGGATTTATGTAGGATTACCAATAATTTATTATACTTACTAGTCTATAACCACCATGCCGCAGTCCACTGGCTGACATAATATAGAAATATTATTTAACTAATATCTAAAGAAGACAAAATATGTTTGTATAGCATGATATGCTTTATTGTGTTTATATAAAGAAAAACCTCAGCCAGATAGGTGCTTTTTTATTTGCATTATTGTTTTTGTTGTGTGCCCAGGAGAACCAGTCTCTGCAGAAATGCAATGAGAAGCTTCAAAGGAAATTGAAAGAAGCCGAGCGTGAGGTTGCATTCTTAAAAACGCTTCTAAAACGGCACACACTACGCAGAGTGGAGGACAATTCCTCTTCCTCCTCTTAGGAAATCACACACAGTAAGCTAATAAATTAAGAGATCCTATTTAAGACAGGACCTGAGACTTTTTGATCAATGACCTTAAATTTTAATACATTTTCATAGTTTAAATAGATATTTCATTTCACTGCTTATATCATTTCCTAAAACACCTTGCCAGTCTGTGTTGGTAACTTGCATTTTGCTGTTTTCTGAAAAATATTGGATACAAGTTTTTATATTATAGTTGTTTTTTCAGTGACGTGACAGATTGTTTCTCAAGCATGTGTAAAGATTGCTTTTATTTAAAACTAGAAAAAATACGGAGGTGTCTTTAAAATATTGTTTTGTGGAGTGGAGATGTGTCGTTGGAAAAGTATGATGTGTAACAATGTGTTTAAAAAGTTAAGTAAAAAAAAGTAGAAAAACTCATTTGAGGCCAACATTTAAATTGAAAGTAGAGTTTGACTGTGATAAAAGTTTCCGTTTAATACCAGATACACATAATATAATATCTGCTTCCGCCTCTCACTGTTTTCACGCAATCCTTATAATAGATACGTCATTGTGATGGTAGCGCAGAGCGAGCGACAGGCAGATACCATTGGCCAACAACTGTGTTTTAATGAATTGGTAAAATTTATTGAAATTCCGTTTCTGGTCCTCATTCGTACCCCTCCACCTCCTTCTCCTGTTACATTTGTGTAGCCGCACATAAAAATCGCCAACAATAACCTCATAAAATTTAGGACAATATAACTCAGCAAAAATCCAGATTATTTATACACAAAATTCATCATTTTTTTCTGAAAAAGAGTTTAATTCATTCCACTAAGAAGTCCTTTTCTTTTGCGATCGAAGCGAATACTGAAAGTGGAGTTGTATTTCTGTAACAAGTTTTAATTGGCTGAAAATGTCTGCTTATCAAAAGTACTCTCCAATCAGAATGTGTGAATACGCAGACATCGTAAAGATTTGGAAAACTTGAAATCTGATTGGTTAAGGTTAATCTACACTTATTTAACTTACTTTTTATAATTCTGGTATTTATAATGCATTATAAGTGCTCATAAATCATAAAGCTTTATAAAGCAACATTTGTCATAAGCCTTTGTTAATGTACATAGATGTTCATAATCATAGTCATGAATTGTTATAACAATTTCACATAACGCTTTATAACAAAGTTATTTAAAGTCTGTAAAGAGAGTTTATAAGCTTTTATACGTCATAAAGTAGTACTATGTATGCAGTTTCTTTCAAAGAGGTAATTAATTACAAGACTTTATGCCTGCAATAAGAGCTAATAATATTTTATAAACACTTCTAAGCACATAATTTTCAGGAAAAGCCTTTGTTAAACACAAACGTTGTAAGGATTTATGTCACTGGTCTCAATAAGTTAATAAACAGTTAAAATATATTTATTAAAGCAATAAGGCACAAGAGGGAGTTATTAGGCACGATGCACAAGCGGAGTACAGTTACACCTCTTCCCGTGGTTTATTCACAATAATGCACAACCTAGAGTTCCTTAATGCTTTTATAAACAGTTACCAACACTATAATAAGAAAAACAAAGTTTACGTTTACATTTGGTCATTTAGCAGATGCTTTTATCCAAATCGACTTACAAGTATCCCAACTTGATGGTTGGGGTCAGAACACAGGGTAAATACAGAACTCTAGAGCAATTAGGGTTAAGGGCCCTGCTCAAAGACCCACAGTGATAACTTCAGTGAACCTGGGATTTGAACCCTCAACCTACCACTCCCTAGTTTGACTCATATATGCGTTGACCGAAAGCAAAAATCACTAATAAACACCTTTCTTGACAGAATCCAATCCGTTTTTTTTTTTTAATGAACCCTGACACAAGTAAAAGATTTCCAATTTCTTAGCAATTTAATACTGCCATCTAGTGGCCAAATTACAGAACAGCGTTTAAGAAAAATATCTATTTTGTTTCACGCATTTATTTAAATGTGAAGCAGTCAGAAGTGTGGGTTATTGTAAATGTCACGCCTGGACAAGCGGTTCAGCCAATCAGATGTAAGGACCGGAACGTCCCGTTTTGTAAAATGCATGTTAATTTGTGTTATATAGACTAATGGCACGTTCTTATACCACTTTATGAGTCTGGACATATACATCTATAGACTAACAAAGACTTATGACAAATAATGTAAAGCATTCTTCTTCTTACGGCGATTTACCCTTTATTATTCAGAGGTCGTCATAGCGATGAACTCGCATATTAGACTTGGCCAAGTGTTTTATGCCGGATGTCCTTCTCAACACTCACACTCTACCAGGCGTAGGACACACAGACTATGGGCACAATTTAGAGAAGCCGATTCACCTTGCTTTTGGACTGTGGGAGGAAACCGGAAAACCCAGATAACCCCTACACAGACACAGGGAGAACATTTAAACTTCACCCAGATCGGAATTCAAACCGGGACTCCCCAGTGCTGAGTGATGGATGTGCTAAGCACTATACCAGCGTCAAGCCAAGACCGTAGGAGTGTTGTTATGTACATCTACCGACGTTAACAAAGGCTATCGCCAAGCATTATAAATGTGTTAATAAAGCAATAAGGCATGCATTATTGTAAAAAGGCACGTGAAGGCCGTTACACCTCTTTCCCGTGGTTTATTTACAATAACGCACCACCTTTAGTGCTTTTTTGCTTTTATAAAAAACTTACCAGCACAGTACAATACAAAAAACAAAGTTTGTTTCATAAATGGGTTGACTGAAAGCAAAATCGCTAACAAACTCCTTTTCTGCGACATAATCTAGTCCGTAAGTAGAAAATTTCCGGTTTCTTTAACAAATATTGCCATCTATTGGCCAAATTATGAATAACTTTGGGAAACAGTATATTTTATATTGTGCATTGATACGAATGTAAAGCGGTGAGGGGTGTGGGTTATTGTAAATAATGTCACGCTTAGACAAGTGGCTCAGCCAATCAGATTTAAGGACCGGAACCACCCATTTTATAATAATGCGTTATGAATACTGGATTTCAGTCAAGTGTTACAAATATTTATTTTTTTAAGTAATTGTAACCTTTTAGTTACATATGTATTAACTTCAATTTTAATGGATTTAAAAAAAAACGTAATTATGTTCTTCTAAATGTTTTATTCGTACATTTTGCTTCTTACCAATATGCAAATATTCATGCTGGCCATTTTTAGGATTTTCTGTTGAATGTTGTAGTTACAAACTGTACAAATTAGTTATCTTAAACCACGTTACATATATTACACACAACTCCAAAAGACTGTCATTGTCTCATTCTTTAATTCCTTTTGTCACAATAAAAATAAGCACTAACAAAGACTTCATTTGGATTACATTATGTACAGCTGCAGAAAAAAATTCAGCTAGCTCTTTCACCTCCCATTGGCTCTTGTTCCAACTGCAGGAATGCAGAAAATGTGCCTATTGCTCTCGTTAACATTTCTGAGGTCCAGAAGTCATTTAAATCCACAGAACAGATCCGTTATTCAAGTTCATTAACTTCAAGCATCATTCTGACCGTTATTATTAAGGAGGAGTTTTAGTTGTTCAAAGTGCACACAGTTTACTGCCTGGAAGAGCTGGACCGAAAAATGAATAACATTGTCTGCAGTCTCTTTTATAAACTGGTTCTTATTCAAGAAAAGCAAATCAAAGTGTGTCTACTTGCATTGCATGTGTGTTTATTATTCCTGAGGACCTTTGTCTGGGTCAGTATTTTATTGTATGCGTGTGTAAATGTGTGTGAGATTGCATGCAAGAGCATCATGGTGTATATCATGTCCATCCATGTTCCACTTGTTATGCAGCAACATGACCTCGTGACCTTCATATTAATATTAACATCAATAACATCAAATGCTATTACCAGAGTTAAGGTAGACCAAGTCAACAGCCGTCTTTAAACTGCGTTAACATAAACATCTCTACATAAAAAATACAATTTCTAAATTAAACCTACATCACAGCCTCAAGTCACCTAATGCATCCAGTCCAATGATCTTGTTTACAGAAATGCATTCTATTACAAAGTTCTGTGTAGAAGCTAGTTCCAAAAAAAAGTAAAAAAATAATTTCAATGAGCTCTTGGTCTCGGGGTACAGATGTTCAAATAAGTTGGTGTATGTCATGATACATGAGTCCTTTAGCTCAAGGTCATAAGATGATGGATTTTAAGAAAAGAGACATGGAATAGTAGTAAACAAAAGTACACATAAATGCAGGTATTCAAAGTCTAGATCTAGATCAGCGTTTCTTAACTGGTGGGTTGTAGGTGGGCTTTAAAAAAAATACAAAATAAAAAAAACACAGGATCTCGTTTTTGTTCACTTTGGATATTACTAGATTCGGTGTTCTCTACAAAAATTACTAAAATCGTTTTAGCTGGTTGCTTCGGATTGAATCGGTGTGATCACATGTTAAGTTTCACTTGAGAAGATAAAAGTTAACGCTTTACTTGTAGCTTCATCAAGGAAGCAGAAAAAAGTTTTCAGATAAAAGAAAACAAGCAGAAAGACGATAGAGTTAAAGAAAAAAAATCAAAAATACGAGCGCGGCATTAGGATTGCTAGTTTTTTTTTACGGCCGCATGGACGGAAAGTCCATCTACTCATTATAGATAAGTTCCATCGTGCCAAATTATTTTATTTGGATCAAAAAAGAGATGGAGAGCAATGTGAATGCTGTTCAATTTAAATGTTAAAAATTGATTTACCATTTACTTTGGCCTTTTATATTCATTTTATATTAAAGAATATACAGTAAAATACTGTATGTATAATTTCTTTGTTGTTTTTAGAATTTAACATTAAATGTCTTCTTTAAAAAATTGCGTTATGTATTTTGGAGTCTATATGAATTAACTGGATTTACATAGATTTTATTGGAAATACATGCCTCAGATTTCATCGATTGTTTGCAGACGGACTAGCAACGAAAACGGAGATTCTACTTTACATTTTGAAAAAAAAAAAATCAAAAATAAATAATGCTTATCTAATTTTGTACTCGTCTGTTATCTCGAAAAAAGAAAACAGACAGGTATACGTGCAACATACTCATTGCTATGGCAACCACCATTCGTAATGGTTGCCCTTGTCTGTAAATTTGTGATGATGTTCAGAGGCAAAATGGCAAAAACTCAAATCTAACCGTGAAAGTAGTTACTCTTAAATTTACTTTGCATGCATATGAATGTTTAAATGTGGTTTTGAATGTTTATTCTTCATCTTTTACTTAATCCTCTACAAGGGTCGCGGAGTGTTCCCCATGCCCCTTCAGGGGAGAACATCTCAGTCGCTGGACAAATACACCCAGGACAGGGTGCCAATCTATTGCTGGGCACACTCACTCACACACACAGACTATAGGAGCAATTTACAGCAGACAATTTACCTTAAATCCATGTTTTTGGACTGTGGGAGGAAACCAGAGAACCCAGAAGAAACCCACGCAGACGCAGGAAGAACATGGGAAACTCCACCAGGAATCCCCAGCGCCGAGAGGCAAACGTCTTAACCACTAATCCACCGCGCGCCCGTTTTTGAATATTATTTTTATAAAAAATTGGGGTGGAACGGTGGCTTAGTGGTTAGCACGTTCACCTCTCAGTGCTGGGTTTCCTGGTTCGAATCCCAGCCTGGGTGGAGTTTTCATGTTCTCCCCGTGTCTGCGTGGGTTTCCTCCGCGTTCTATGGTTTCTACCCACAGTCCAAAAAATAAATTCAAGGTAAATTAAATGCTTGTATTTGCACCGTTTAGTCTGTGTTTGTGTGTCTGTGCCCAGCGATTCATTAGCAACCTGTAATAGGTGTATCTGCCCCATGCCCGAAACGTTCTCCACTTGATTGAGCAAAAAATGATATATGAATTAATTTGTTCGGTTTGTATTCTATAAAAGTGGGTGGCCACTTAATGACCATGAGAAAATGTGGAGCCCGGGCTGAGACCAGTTAAGAACCTCTGATTTAGATAATTCAATAAAGCAGTAAAAATATGAAACAATAAATAAACTAGATTTTTTCGACATCCAGTGACCAACAACAAACAGAATGAATACATTATACAAATAAAGATCATGCAAAACCCATTAGCAATTGTTCATTATGTAAAGCGGTAAAATTTCAGCACCGTGATATTTAATCCTGACTAATGTAATGACTGGATTAGTTTTGTGTACAAGTTAACTGGCTGTACCCAAGTCATTTTAAAATTATGGAACTTCTATTTCTTGCATGGTTGAAAAAAATAAATCAATGAAAAAAGAAAAACCCCAACAAAATTTAACGTACTTCTATAAAAATGTTGAGTGAATCGATGTTAAATGTACTCAGAAGACAAAAGCTCAGCGTAACCCAGGTCTTAGAACAGTAACTTGTTTTGATGGTAATTGGACAGTTTTCATAAATATGGCTTTCTGAACCATCATCCCCTGAGAGCCCATTACTATTCACTGTGTCATTTGTTTACAGCACATTAGAATATAAAACCGGTGCAGCAGGACAACCTGGTACAAGTTAAGCAAAAAACACCACTGTTCTTATGTACAGTCATTTTCAGGAAAACAATTCATGAAACTGTTAGAATAAAAAATAACACTTTCGGGTAACACTTTCTATCAATCTGGTCTTCCTAAGGCATTATAAGTGCATTCATAACGCTTTATAACATATTCATAACGCTTTATAACATATTCAGAATGCTTTATAACATTTGTCATAATTCTTTGTTAATGTACATAGATGTTTATAATCATAAATTGTTATAATAATTTGACATAAGGCTTTATAACACAAGGTGACAATGCATCATGATATGAATTTTTGATTCTTTGAATGATTACACTGTACTTATTAATAAGCTTTTATAAGTCATTATGTACTACCATGTATACAGTTTCGTTCAAATAGGTAATTAATAATATAATAATATATATAAACTGTTATGAACCTTTATAAAGTTATTTTTTAGGAAAAACACCAATGTAATAAGGTTTTATGTCACTGGTCTCTATAATAAGTTAATGAACAGTTACAATTTATAATGCATTACTTTGTGTAATAAAGCCTTATGGCATGTTCTTACTTACAGTTAATTGAGTGTGGTTATGTACATTAACGGACACTAACAAAGGCTTATACCAAGTATTATAAAACATTATGAATACTTTTTAATAAAACGTTATAAATGTGTTAATAATGCATTATAAACACCAGACATATGTTAAGTGTTATGAAAATTAGACCTTGCTATACATATAAAGGTAAATGGCTTTTAAATGGATTTTTAACTAACAAATAAGGTTCGGGTCAAATGGGTTTAAAAGCGCATCCCAAATAAAGTGCAGCTTCTTTATTTGTTAAATAATTGTTACCTGGGAAAAAAGGATAACTTATAATTTGACATTTTTATGCAAACCACCATGACATACACTGTAGAGTTATGCAAAAGTTTGGGCATCCTTGGTCAAATTCCACATTTTGCATCCACAAACATTATATAGGTTTTAAAAAAACTCATCCTACCAGTGTTCAAAATGGAAAAAACTGATTTATGGACTTTGGGCCTAGTCACCAACTCTGGAAGTATACATGGAGTCAGCGTGTATTTTGAGCAGATTGTGTAACTATGCTCCCGTGACTAAAAACAATGGATAGCATGCCACTAAAGATCTCAATGTTGGCAAACATTTATATAAATTGTAATTACATCATGAATTTGATAGCTAAGTACCAGTGCACTCTGGCAATTTGCTAAAAATTCAGTATTATTTATTCACCTGATCTTGTCTTGACAGCGTCTGTTCCCTTTTATTCTCAAGTTAACTTCAGAGTGCTTTCACTCGAGGATGAGAAATATTTCAATGACTAAGCCTCACCATTGTTAGCAACTTTAAAGCATGTGATAAATTTTTTACTGTTGGATTGAACATCCACATATAACGTTGCGATCTTTTTTTACCCTTCACTAACATTGGCCTGACAACCCAGAAGGATGGTTCCACCACTGAGTCATGGTCCATTCAGAGATCCAAATCAGTGTTTTTTTATTATTTATTATTACTTCGTTTACTCTTTGGGGATTTGAGCTAGAGAACTAAATAAAGATGCCTAAAACAATGCAATTTTGTAAAAAGCACTACATATATTCACAGCTTGAACTAACAGTATGGGACTTCAAGATCCTAAATCTGCATAATGCATCTTTTGTTGTATACTGTTTAGTTTTGGACGGCAATCTATGGCGTCAGAGGGAGTCCAAAAGTTTTGGGAACTTAAAAACAGAATTCATAAGCAAAAAATGTCTATTTTCTTCATTGCACATTTTTTCGCTTGCGCTTCTCATTTTTTCGATCGCACTTCTCTCTATCGCCCCCTCGCTTCTAAAAATTTCTCACGTTCGATTTTTGGATTTAGGACCCGAGTGGGCGGGATCTAGACTGTAATTGGCTGCTCCAGAAAAGTCCAGCCCACCGAGCCATGCTACACTATGACAAATTGTGGATTAACACATTTTAAAAAGTGGGACTGGAAAATAAAATAATGACAATTAAAATAACTGATAGAAGTAAACAAACTCTCAACTCATTTTTCCAAAAACAACACATTTCGCGCATATTCGCTGACGTTGCCGGATGTGTAGCATGGCTGGGTGGGCTGGACTTTTCTCGAGCAGCCAATTACTGTCTAGATCCCGCCCACCC
>JAOUQT010003386.1:0-12515 GCA_025769995.1 Xyliphius kryptos | reverse complement strand
TTTCACAGTAGTGTGGTTTACTTGGAGTTACATTGTGTTGTTTAAGTGTTCCCGCTATTTTTTTGAGCAGTGTAGTTATTGGGCTGGGGGTGATGGTTTTCACCTATTTATATAAATTCAACTAATGAACATGTAACATGTAACTAATGTAACATCTTTCTCTTAGGATTACCATGGTTTCAATCCCCAAGATGTGAATTCCAACCAAGTTCTGAAAATATTCTAGAATAACAATCCTGACACTTTTTAATCCTGTTAGAAACAACGATGTGTTTAATATTATTCATTTATTATAATTCATTATTTAGGGTGGGACAGTGGCTTAGTGGTTAACACACTCTCAGCGATGAGGATTCCCAATCTGGGTGGAGTTTCCATGTTCTCCCCGTGTCTGCATGGGTTTTCTCCAGGTTCTCCAGTTTCCAAAGTCCAAAAACATGGATTCAAGGTAACTTGACTGCTCTAAATTGCCCCTATAGTCTGTGTATGTGAGTAAGTGTGTGCCCAGTGATGGAATGGCGCCCTTCCTGATTGTTTTTGCTCAGCTCAGAAACGTTCTCCCCTGGATGGGCATGGGGAGCCCCCTCACTCCTCATCCCTTGTAGAGGATTAAGTGGCAAATGATGAATGAATTCATCCATCTATCCATTATATTCCGCTTATTCGTCTACTAGGGTCGAAGTGGGATTCCCCATGCCCATTCAAGAAAGAACATCTTGGGCGCTGAGAGGACAGGGTACCAATCCATCGTTGGGCACACAATCACATATTCATACACAAACACACACTATACAGGGCAATTTAGAGCATTTAATTTAGCTGGAATCCATGTTTTTGTACTGTGGAAACTGGAAAACCTAGAGAAAACCCAAAGGACACGGGAAGAACATGGAAACTCCACCCACGCTGACACAGGGAGAACATGGAAACTCCACCCATGCAGACACGAGGAGAAAATGGAAAGTTCACCCATGCGGACACAGGGAAGAGCATGGAAACTTCACCCACGCGGACACGGGGAGAAAATGGAAAGTCCACCCATGCGGACACAGGGAAGAACATGGAAACTCCACCCACGCGGACACGAGAAGAACATGGAAACTCCACCCACTCAGAGAACATGGAAACTTCACCCACGCGGACAACATGGAAACTCCACGCTCGCGGACACGGGAAGAACATGGAAACTCCATCCACACAGACACGGGAAGAACATGGAAACTCCACCCATGTGGACACGGACAACATGGAAACTCCATCCACACAGACACGGGGAGAACATGGAAACTCCATCCACACAGACACGGGGAGAACATGGAAACTCCACCCAAATCGGGACTCGAACCCCAGACCGAGCGTGCTAACCACTAAGCCACCGTGCTGCCTTCAATTAATTTATCATTTATTTAATTTCTAATGCACATGTGCCACAAGTGCAAAATATTTTTTTTCTCAGTAAAGTGTTGTAAAATTAGTATTTATTTTTTTACCTTACTTCATATTTTATTAACATTTTTAGTATATTTTATTTTATCTTGTAAATAATGTTTATATATCTTTATGCTTTACTATTTTTGATGATGCTGTTAGCAATGTAAATTTCCCCTTATGAGATAGTTAAAGGCTAGCTTAGCTTATCTTAAACCACAGTAAAACCTATAAATAAGTCTGTGCTTGCAAATTTTTCTAAACTTAATAAAAATAAAAGTTATTGTAGTTGGGTAAAACAAGCATTCCCCAGGTTTGGACAGTACAAGCAATGATATGCAATGGTTCTGTCAGTCTGTGCCAAATCTTAAGAGGATTATCAAGTTCCCAAAACAGAACATTTGTTAATTCAAGATTGCAATAAATTAGTCCTTCACTACTAACTTTAGTTAAATAATTTGAGGAACCTAGTGCAATTCTCATCCATGTAGAATCAAGCCAAACTCCACTTTGGAATGTGCATCATCACCTTTGAGCAAACAGATGGCACTGCATGAGAAACCAACACATTACTGTGACAAAAATAGCCCCACTGACTGGCATCAATAAATGCAACATGAAACTCTTTCACAAAGGAAGTAAATTAACTTAAATTAAATCTAAAGAGTAACTCTGGAGTTCTTTCGGTCCGAGCTCGTTTTAGATGTTCTGAAAGTGAAATCTATGATGTGTTCAGATAAGTCCATGTTTTGGCTGGTTTCATATCAAAATGGATTCTGAAATTGCAGGTGCCGGATGAAATGATATCAGTGTGAGCTGCAAAAGCCAACAACTGTCATGGTATAAGAACGCATCATCAGTGTCACTAGCACATTTGACTTGATTTGTTACCATAGGCGTGTTTTCTCTGGAACATACATGAATGTTTTAGCAGTTGCTACAACAGTGTGGCTTTGAAGACACAGAATGGATCCGATTATTGACATTACCAAAAATACACGGCACTTTGTAAGTAGAATAAGACACTAGCAACCACACTGCTGCACAGCTGAACCCAAGTATTAAGCAAAAATAGCAAAGTAGTTTGTTTAGCCATTTAGTATCCTTTGTGTAAAATGATTCAAAAAGTTGAATGTAAAGGAAAGGGTACTTCAAAATGTGTTTATATTTACAAAACACAGTAAAAGTATCTAGTGCAAGTCTTTTCTTTGTACTTTTGGCAGCTCATTATAGAATGTGGGTCCTTGAGCAAGAACATTAACCCTCATTGCCCCATGAGGGCCGTGTTCCGACACCAACCATTGAGTTGGGATATTTGTAAGATGCTTTGGATAAAAGTGTCTGCTAATTGACCCAACGTAATGTAATTTTTTTTTTAATTAAAGCAATTTTTCAAATGCCCAAATTCTAGCAGCATGCTGGCTTAGTGTTTAGCACTGGGAATTCCCGATTTAAATCCCAATCTGGGTGGCGTTTCCATGTTCTCCCCGTGTCCAGGTGGGTTTTCTCCAGTTTCCTCCCACAGTCCAAAAACGTGGATTTAAGGTGAATCGGTTGCTCTAAGGTGTCCCAAGCCTGCGCGTGAGGGTTGTGTCAGGTAGGGCAACCGGTGTAAAACACTCGACCATGTCTAATATGAGAGTTGTGACATCGCTGTGGCAACCCCTGAATAATAAAGGGGGGAAACACCAAGCCTTTTACAAAATGTCTGAACTTTTTGAAATGCTTCGAAAAAGTGACAAGGCGTGTTCACATGCAAATGACTTTAACACGTCACTGAATAGCAGAGACAGACAAGTGATTGTTAAAATCCAAAAATGCATAATAAATGAACATGAGCTTTAATGTTCGATATTATGATGGATTTACAGGTACATACCAATGTAAATGAGGTCTTTATCAGATTCATGGTTTTGATCAGTTTGTGAATTATTACAGTGCCTTTATTCCTATATATGTATATACACACATTTTCTTGCTTTCACTTGTTTTTTTTTTTTGTTTGTTTTTTTAAATCACCTTATCAAGCATTATTATATAAGTCAATAACATCGATTTGCGTCAGATTTGTACAACAAAATCCCTCAAAAGCGTTAAAGAATGCGGTTGGCTTCACCTGAATTAAGCCTGGTCTCAGTTCCACACTCCCCGACGTGTCCAATCCAGCTGGACGGCTTTCGGCGCCTAAACGCCTCGGACCGACGCGCAGTTTCGGATCTCTCACAGATCGGTGGAGGTCGCACCTTCCCCCCGATCGACGAACTCCATGCGATTTTTAAACGGACACGTGCAAAGAATTTGTTCTTTCGTAAGAAACCTCCCGCCTTAGAATCCGGTCTACAAAAAACAGAGGAAGAAGATCAAAAGAAGCTGTTGCGCTGTCCAGCCGAAGTGGTGCTGAAACGGCCTCGGGCAGCGCGTGGGTTCCATGGTGTCTGCGGTGCGAGAACAAGTGCGCTCAGATCCTGGACCCTCCACCTGAAGCCCCCGCACTGAGCCTCGCGCACTGAGCCCCGTTCCGTTCGGGTCGTGAGCGATGCGCCAGTGGAGCACGCGTGCACCAGCGCAGCTGTAGGGGCGGGGCTAACCGGAGCTCCTCCGCGCGCTTTTAACGCCCACGGGCTCAGTTTGATCAGCAGAGCTGCGTTCCACCCGACAGAGCGCGCGAGCAACTTTACAGAGCTTTACAGAGCTTTACAGATACCAGATCACGGCGTTCCGCCCCTTGCAGCCGTGGAACAAGAAGTGCAAGATGAACGGCTGCCTGAACCCCGTTTTCGGCGATTTCCATTATATGCGATGCAATTCACTACACCGGACCACCGCTGAGTGACAGCTCCAACTAGCCAATCAGAGTGATAGGGGGGGAAATGCGTAAATTATGCAAATGATGGAGCTTGGAACACATTCATTTATGTATATTTGGCTTAGTTGTTTGCCCCTTCGCCTCTCAGTTCGATTCCCGGTAGGAATCCCGATCTGGGTGGCGTTTCCATGTTCTTGTCCGTGTGGGTTTCCTTCAGGTTCCCCGGTTTCCTTCCACAGTCCAAAAACATGGATTCCAGATAAATTGAATGCTCTAAATTGCCCTGTATAGTGTGTGAATGAGTGAGTGAGTGTGTGCCCAGCGATGGATTGCCACCCTGTCCCTGGGTGTATCTGCCCAGCGCCCGAGATGTTCTCCCCTGGATTGGCATGGAGAACCCCACCGCGACCCAAGTAGAGGAATAGGCGGAAGATAATGGATGGATGGATGGATGGATGGATATACACATCAGGGATGATATTATTACAAATTTTTATTGTACGATTATTGTCTAAGAAATAATCAGGATTATTTTATTACAATTTCGATGATTTCGGCAATATGCGATGCAATTCACTACACCGTACCACTGCTAAGCGAAGGATGTAGATAGCCAATCAGAGTGACAGAAAAAAAATGTTAATTATGATTATGCTGGAGTTTGAAACAATGTGTCCATTCACTATATACAAACAATCCTCAAAAATCAAAAGCTCAAGACCAGATAAAAAATTGCAAGACTTGCACTAAAACTTTTGCACTATTGGACCTTGAAAAGGTTCTAAGTAAAGGTTCACAGTGCTAAATTACGAAATCGGCGCAAGAGACAAAAACTTTTGAGAAGACAATTTTTTTTATTTTTTTACGTAATCATGATTTGCGAGGGAAGGGCTTAAGAAACAAATGTCTTCAAAGGCCACATTTTCTCAAATTCCATAAAATTGCCCGTTTGGACTTTGCAAGGGCGCACCAATCATGGGAAATTGAAAGGTGGAAGAAAGTTTCTCAGATGAGAAAAAATAATCCTTGATGGTCCTGATGGCTGCTAACGTTACTAGCATAACAAGGAGATCCCACCTGAGATGTTTTGTACACAGCACACAGGGGGATGGGGGGGCATCATGATGTTCTTCAATGGGAAAATGGAGCTTAAGATTGTGCAGGGATGCCAATCAGAAGCTGGATATGTGGAGATGTTGCAGCGGGCATCGCTCATGACAGAGGGCCCTCGTCTGTGTGGTAATGACTGGGTTTTTCAACAGGACAAGGCTTCAGTTCACAATGACTGCCTGACAAATGACTTCTACCAGGAGAATATCATCATCCTGCATGTTCTTCTGATCTAAATCTGATTGAGAACATTTGGCGATGAATGGCAAGGGAAGTTTACAAAAATGGACATCAGTTCCAGACAGTGGATGCCCTTCGTGAAGTCATCTTCGACACTTGGAGCAACGTTCCCACTAGCCACCAAGTGGTCAACAAGAATGGTGGAGCTACTCATACACTGTTTTGAAAGTTGTTTTCAAGCAAAAGTCTTAAACTTTTGATCAGCTGATGAACAGCCTATGTTAGTTCTGTTGTTGTTTTTAAGTTCCCTGCTCAAAAGGTTTTGTCTTTTGCACAGATTTCTCTTTTTAGCATTATGGAGCTCTACTTGGAACCTTCTTAAGATTCAATAGTGTAAATGCAAATTTTTGCAACTGGTCGAGTACCTACAAGCCTGAAATTTGGCATTGTGATTCCCCATCATGTCCTTGAAAAAACTAAGTACTTCTCACCTTACTACATTTGATGGTCCGTTCACTATTGCCATTGACCACAATACCCCTTGAGTGTTACATTGGAGTCTTCCCGAGTACCGACTAGGCTTAAACTTGGCATCTTTCTACATTTAATTTAAGAAATATATTTATATGGCGCTTTTTATAACAGTGCGTTGTCACAAAGCAGCTTTACTGTGTTATGGGCCTAAACCCCCAAAGAGCAAGCAGATTCGACAGTGGCAAGAAAAAAACTTTTTTTTTTTTTCTAGGAAGAAACCCTGAGAGGACGCAACTCCTCGGATGGATTGGGGTTTTGGCAGGTATCTCCAAAGCTAATAATGGGCTCAGTCATTCCTTATTGTGTCCTTGAAAAACAGACTAATAAATTCACGTAAAAAAGCATAGGTCACAACTCACACTACATTCATTCCACATTCATTTCAGATTTTTGATTACAATAAAGGTTGTCATCACGCTATGATAATACTTTCACTTAAAATATATAAACTACAAAGCCATATCTCATTCAAAAAACTTACCTTTTAACTTAACTACTATATATCTATGTTTATGCACACAGACAATTCTACAATTAGAGTATAATCAGCCCATTTCCGTGCATGGCTTATTAGTTCCCCGTAATAATTAGGCCTACCATTATACAACTATCAGGAGGCATTACTCGGGTAATAGACTTTCAGCACTGCAGTAACCGAGAACAGTAACCACCCAATTCAACACACCTTTGTCCTTCCAAATACCTCTTTGCTAGACCTTCAAGTAAAATGAAAAGCAGCAGCTCATTTGTTGCAGCTCAGTTTGTGTTAGTCGCCATTCAATGGTTCATCAGTACCCACAAAGCAGGATGCTGGTATTTGGACCACGATGTGTCGACTGAACAATTTTGATTAGTGGGTTATTGCCAGTCCATCTGTGTCTCTGAGGTTCCTAAATGTTTCAGCAGCACTTCTGCCTCTGATCCACTCATACCAGAGCAACACACTATGACACAAACACCATGTCAACGTCATTGCAGTGCCACGAACCATCCGATTGCAGATGGTTTCAATTATTCTGCCAGTGGTGTATATGTCCACAGGTATAACGTCTCCATTTTTCAATCATGATTTTATGGTCTTTGCTTTGTGGCCAAAATAATACTAGATCAGAAAAGAACGGGCACCAAAGAATAACCAGCTAATAATTTTAAAAGCAAATAATTGCATTAAACCTAAATGCATTGAGTCATATGGCTATTTATGCAATACATTGATCGTGTCTTTTGGAAAGTGTTATTGGAAATCATCAGATTCACATTGGTAAAGAAATAAAAAAGCGTGCATTAGATGTTTCTGAAAACTACAGTCGGGGGGAGAGGAGTATATGTTTTGCAACCAAGCAATTTTACAGTAATCAGAGTATTACACAACCTGATGTTCCATATTCTAGCACTTTACTGACACCTGCTGTTTGGATTTGTGCCCAGGGCTAGTATCAGCTGTATCATGGGAGTAATCACAACACATCCTGTTAGCAGTCTTACTGATCTGGCTGATTTGGAAATGATTATTATTTTTTAATCTCATCATCAGTCATCCTGCAATCACAAGATATTTTAGGTTTACCAATGTTAAAATACAATTCTGTAAACAGTTGAGACCAGTTTAAATCTATCAGCTTGTTTTTCCTAAATTGTGTTCTTTTGTGGTTAGGTTTTTTTTTTTTTTAGTCTTCAGTGCTACTTTTATAAATGAGTGCCAATTTTACCAGACTCTACAATTATCTCATTATCTTGAGCACTTAATCCTATACTAAAGTCATGGAGGGGGTTTTCCTTGCCCACTACATATGGGCCATTTGGATCAGCCAATTTAATTGGACATGGAGGAAACGGAGGAGACATGGAAAATTAAACCAGATTGGGATGCGAACCTGGGTTCCCAGTGCTTAAAGACGTGCTAATCACTACCCTGCCACCCTGGAATCTACAGTTTGTATAGAAAAGCCTTGGAACAGCCACACATTGCATCTACAGAAGCTTGTATGCCATCCCATCCTAATGCCTAAAAACTAGAAATGACTGAAACATGACCGGGAAAAACTACGGGCCGATTTGAAAGCATTTCCTCAGCTGAATAAAAGTACAAGCTGTGGTTCAAATAGCTCAGCATTAACATTTAAAAACCTAATGGGTTGCATTTATTACATGCTGTTTTTGTTTCGTGCCTTAGAATGAAGGACAGTGTGCTACCTGGTTTAGAGTCGTATTCTCTCATTATTTTCCACTTAATCCTTTACTAGGGTCGCAGGGGATTTCCTATTACCATCCAGGGGAGAACATTTCAAGTGCCAGGCAGATACACCCAGGACAGGGGGCCAATCCATCAGGGTTAGAGTACAATTCAAATTATAATAAAAAATATAATTCACTGATATCATAATTAATTTTAAAACGGGTAGCTCCTCTACACCATCTCTTTCCAGTGATTTATTCATAATAATGCACACCCTCTAGTGCTTTATTGCTTTTAAAACCCTTAAAACCCCTAGATACTATAACTATAGAAGGCTATAGTATCTTAATTGTCTTAGGTAAACAAGTTATTGGTTCCAAATATATTTAGCAACATCTTATTCACAGGAGTATGACATCTTGCAGTCCTAGTATCTTAATTGTCTTAGGGAAACAAGTTATTGGTTCCAAATATATTTAGCAACATCTTATTCACAGGAGTATGACATCTTGCAGTCTTACATCCACTAAGTGTTATTTAATAGTCTTGCCTTTCAGAAAAGACACATCATATGGATTTATTGGGTTATCTGTTACATTGAAGACAGCAGTGTCATCGCTTAAGATTTGTAGCATTAAAAGACTCTCAGAAACACAACACAGGGACAAGATTTGTTTAGAAACTCCGTACTTCTGCTGCAAACCTGCTGACAAACCTCAGTAATCATTTCGATTTACACAGCAATTCGATAAATTCAGCGATTGTGCCTGATGTCTTAAAGCAAAGATAGAGTTAGATAACTCTGTTTACTCATATCTTCCCAAATAATCTGTGAGGGATGCACATTCGTTCATAATAATGGCAAACTTTTTCCCCAGGTGCTGCCTTTTAAAGTTGCCTTTCATTTCCTTATTCCAACAATCTGCTCCCAGATCTTGTTTTGATATGAAAGCAGTGCTTTCATCCATGTCCGAATGGACCATATACACAACATTGTAAATTACACAATTGCTAAATGATTCAATATTTTTTTGCATGAAAACACACCAACAAGACTCCCATACGTTGGAAATGGTCTGGTATTATTCAGCATTAGTAGTGATGGTGATGTTCTAATAATGACCTATTAAATCATTTTGTTCATGTATAAAATCATGCCGTTCAAATTAAGTTTGATACAATTGTTTTGTTTTGGAGTAAATTACGGTACCTCTGAATCGGCTCAAGGATCTTTAAAGAAAATTGTCTGAGGTTTCAGTTGCAAGTATAAATTGGATGTGTATGTATTTTAAGCACACTGCTTAATTATTCAGGTTAGAACATCTGTCAGTAATGAAATTTTCTTTATTGTGTACTCAATGTGTAATTTGATTTAATGAGGTCAGGCATTAAGAAGGCATTTATATTTACAATGACAGCCTGGGAGACCGCACAGGCCATTTTGGGTGTCACTTACATTAATAACAATTACAACCGAACTGACTTGACTGAAGAAATATGGCAAGGTTACATGATTTAAAGGTTTTGGTGTTTAGCATTCATACATTCTGTAATATAATGTATAAAAATACTGTTAATACAACAATAATACAAAAATACTTTTCAAAAGTTCACATTCCTTGCAATCCTAATAGTGTTCAACATCCAAAAAGCATTCAATCTTATCACAATAATCTGTAGGTCTGGAATTTCAATGCTTCTCATTATCTTCAACTTAATTCCCTACAAATAACTAGGGTCCAGAAGAGGACCCATGCACATGCAGGGGGAAACATGCAGGGTTCTGGGCAGACACCCAGGACAGGGTGCCAAGCCATCACAGAGCACCCACTTCCTCACACAGACTCCATATAAGAGCAATTTGGAGCAGCCAATTCACCTTAAATACATGTTTTTTGGACTGTGGGAGGACATCTATTGCTGGAGACACACTTACTCACACATCCACACACTATACAGGGCAATTTAGAGCATTCAATTTTACCTGGAATCCATGTTTTTGGACTATGGATGGAAACCGGAGAACCCACGCGGACACGGGAAGAACATGAAAACTCCACCCACTTTAAACCGCGAACCCCAAGCTCTGAGAGGCAAACTTGCTAGCCACTAAGCCACCGTGCTGCTCGAAAATAGATATATATATTATAGTAATTGAAATAGATAATGGAATAGAATGCTTTTATTGTCACTGTACTAAATATATTGCCATATACTATGCTATACTATGAATATATACAGTGGAGGAAATAATTATTTGATCCCTTGCTTATTTTGTTTGCCCACAAACAAAGAGTAGGTAAATTTTAGAAGTGAGAAATAAAAAATTGAAAGAAAAAATAAAAAAATAAAAAATAAATCACATTGTATAACCTATATACATTTATTTGCTTTTTGCAGAAAGGAATCTGATCCTAGCTTAGCCGATCCTAATTAACTCATTAGCTGCATTAAAGACAGCTGTTTTAAATTGTCACCTGTACAAAAGACACTTGTCCACAGACTTAATGAGTCAGACTTTAACCTTTTGACATTGGGAAAGACCAAAGAGCTTCCTAAGGATAGCAGAGACAAGATCATGCTAACACATTTCTTCATAATGGATTAAAATCCTGCAGCGCCTGCAAGGGCCCCCTGCTTAAAAAGGAGCCATCTCCAGACATTAATGCTATAGAAAACATATGGAGGGAGCTGAAGCCGAGTTGCCAAGCGACAGCCACAAAATCTTAATAATTTACAAATTATCTACAAAGATGAGTTGACCAAAATTCCACCTGACATTTGCACGATCATCACCGCAAACACTACAAAAAACGTCCAAATGCTGTTCTCGCTAACAAGTGTTTTGCCACCAAATTTTAATTCTTGTTTGCTCAAATATCTCTCTCTAAATTTCTCTCTACAAAATGCAAATATTGTTATATTTATTATACAAATTATATAATTTTTATTCAATATTGATATGATGTTCTATTTTTGTCTATCTACATCTTTGTCAGTGGGCAAACTTTCAAAATCAGCAAGGGATCAAATTATTTCCTCCACCATATACAGACCATTAAAAAAAATTGAATGGCATGGAAAAGTTAAATAATTTTCATTCAAAAAGGTAATAGATTATAGATTGAGGGACCTCAATTTACATTTGCATTTACATTTCCTTATTTAGCTGACACTTTTATCCATAGCGACTTACAAACATCCCAATTTGATTGGTGTTAGAACACAGGGTTGAAACAGCAGGCTAAGGGCCTTGCTTAAGGACCCACATTGGTAATTTCATTGGACCTGGGATTTGAACCCACCACCTTCAGATTGTTAGTCCAACACTGAGATACCACACCCTTCCACTGAGCTACCACACCCACATGCAATTTAAAGTATGTATTTGTTTATTTTTACATAATTTGGGCTTCCACCTCATAAAACCCACAAAACAGGAATTCAAAAAAAGGAATAATGTGGAGAAGTCAGCCCAAATGTTTTACACTGAGTCTGACACACTAATCATCTACTAAACAGTAGAGGTGAGCAACAAAATCCAAACTATCCACGGTCAGTCATGATCTGGGGGGCAATGTCCGGTGCTGGTAAACTCTGCTTTCTTCAATCCAAGGTCACCGCAACAATCAACCAGAATGTTTTAGAAGATTTTATTATAAGATTTTATTGCCCATGCCATCACGGATGACTCGGAGTTATGAAAGCCCTGGTTTTCTTGATGCTTGCTGTCAGCTCTTATTTGTTCTCGGGTCTGGTGCCCCTCATTTTCTTCTTGAGAATAGCCCATAGATTCTCACTCAGCAAAAGGAATTATGAAGTCCCCAAAAAAAACATTCTTGTAGACTGTTGGAATCAACTTGTCCCCTTGATTTCTATCCCCTCTCACCTCCTTCAGGCCATTGTCCCCTCTATCACATCAGCACTTACACACATCATCAACTCTTCTCTCAGTTCTGCTTCATTTCCTGATTCCTTTAAACAGGCCATAGTTAAACCTCTGCTTAAAAAGCCAACGCTCAACCCAAATCTGCTCAAGAGCTACAGGCCGGTTTCCCTCTTACCATTTCTTTCTAAAATTCTGGAACGTGTAGTAGCTACCAGATCTTCAAGTTTCTCACACTTAACAATCTCCTTGACCCGTTTCAGTCTGGCTTTAGGTGCAGACACTCCACTAAGACTGCACTGCTTTCAGTGGTTGACTCAATTAAATCAGCCAACTTTAACTCCCACTCCTCTGTCCTCATCCTGCTGGACCGTTCCGCTGCATTTGATATGGTA
>JAOUQT010003368.1:0-12515 GCA_025769995.1 Xyliphius kryptos | reverse complement strand
CCCTGGATGGGCATGGGGAACCCCCCCGCGACCCTCATAAAGGAACAAGCGGAAGATAATGAATGAATGAATGTTTTCTAAGGTTTGTGGTTCTATTTTGTCCCTGTGCTTGCTTATTTTATGTTACACTTTTCACTTCCCTTCGTTTTCTGTGCATTTGACCTTTTGTGAATAAACACATTTTTCTGCTACCCGGCATCCCTGCTCCATGCACTTCCTCTTGGGGTCTTGGGTTTTTGTAAGTTTAATTGTTTAAAAGTTTAATCTTCTTTGGTATGCTTTTGCACAGTTAATTGACCAGTCACTTTATTATTTTACTGTACATTTGTACTTGCTACTAATTTACATATGACATAAATCAGAATTTAAATAAAGTGGATTAAATAATTATTAAATAATTTACTTTAAAAAATATTGTGCAGCAACACTTAGATTTTATACAAACTGTACTGTATATAAGTCTGTTACCAACAGATAAAATGGTTAGTCATATGAACGTACATTAGTGATTTTAATCATGGTATGTTTGTAGACACAGCAAACATTAAAATAATAATAAATTAAATATTTTAGTATTTTTTGATACCACGTTTAAATAGAATTAAAAAAATAAATTAAGGTGATGAAAATGTGTTCAAAAAAAGTCTTAAAATGTCGTTATGACATTAAAGAAACAACTACTTAATTATTGAAATAAAAAAGACTTATTTTTTTAAAGAAAACAATAATGTAACAAATCCTCTCGTCATCGGCAGAATGAGCATCCTAATCAAATGTTTGTTCTTCCTTTTGGTGTTCCTGACCCCTTTTCCTAATCGATCCTAACAACCACAACTTCAGCACACTTTCTTACTGTCCTTTACAAAACATGTCATGAAGAGGATCATTTTAAGTTTATTTTAAGTTTAAAAACTAGGTTTCTACCTACAATTTATCATAACCATTTTTTTTTCAATTTTATAATTGAAATGCAAGAGCATGCTAATGACATTGTTTAGAGGGTTTGTGTTTTACATTCTCACAGCGGTTTTGTTTATTCCGTTTTAACAGTACTACTGCAAAGAAAAGGAAAAAAAAAATAAAACATTGAGACGCATCATTAGACTTCTAATGTGCATACAACATGTTCATAACAGTCAAAGTGTCAGAGAAATCAAAGTCAATTCAATAAACATTACAAATTTAATTAAAGCTGTACTGCAAGTCTTTTGTCTGAAGTAGATAGATACCCTTGCTCAGCCGCATTGTTCTGCCCAACAATATCATACAAGTAGCATTTCTAACAAGCAAGTGCTTTTTTATTTCTTTGAAAAAAAAAAAAAATGGGCAAGTTCTAAAAGTTTAGAGAGACTTGGCTGTTACTAAGTTGTAAGAAACCGACCGTGATGGAAAAAAAATACCATAAATCAGCAAAAACAAATAAATAAAAATGTTTGTTCACCCACAAAATTAGTTTTCAGACTGCTTGCAGAAGCATAAAGGAAAAATGTTAAGCA
Source organism: Xyliphius kryptos (assembly GCA_025769995.1). Taxonomy (NCBI): domain Eukaryota; kingdom Metazoa; phylum Chordata; class Actinopteri; order Siluriformes; family Aspredinidae; genus Xyliphius; species Xyliphius kryptos. The sequence continues at coordinate 11,019 of JAOUQT010003368.1, read as the reverse complement.
ATTGATAATATAGAAATGTATGGATCTATCAATGAAGGAATACATTAATGTGTTCATTTGTCTTACTTTTGGGATAGTTAAGTCAGCAAGACAGACTGTTACATCCAAGAAGGCAATACCATCTATAGTTTCAATGATGTTTCATCATCTGCCATCATTGTCCATACCTCTCTTCCTATGTAGGAGTCTTCATTCTCGATGATTACTGCAGTGTAGTGCTTCGATTTCCGGCCAATCAAGGACAGAACATCCTCAGTCCTGTGAAAGTTGGCAGAAAAACAATAGTGGATGAAAGTCTTTTTTCCTGACTAGTTTAAAGTGATTCACTGAATTTTAATCCCATCGCATATAGGAATATAACAATGCCTAAAAACCCAAGCACAAGTCAGCATATACAGGAGCTACAGGTGGGCGGAAAAGTCAGACTTTTGCATCATGACAAATCATTGATAAATGTATCGTAGTCCAGTTTAGTCATCCTAAAACATAACTTTCTTTTGAACAACAATGCAATTACACTGTCTGCAAGAATACAAATGTGGTATAAATATACACTATTGACAGATTAGGCATATTAACAAACATTAGGGCACTCCTCCAACCTGGTTGTCAATTTCACACACGTTTGCCATTTACAAATACAGGTGCTGGTCATAAAATTTGAAAATAAAAAAAAAAGGTGATTTTGTTCCCCACTTTTCCTCAAGTGAACTGACCTGGTGGGTTCCAAATGAGGGCAGTCTAAAGGCCAGTCCTGTTTGGTGTGGTTTTGAAGAAAGTTTACCATGAGCTGTCTAACTGTTTGAATTTCCCGATCAGCTCCTAAATGTAACAACTCAAAACATTGGACATTAAGGAGAAGTTACAACTAAATAGAACATCTTCAGTTTATACATGTATAGCAAAACAAGAGCTGCTCCAGTCTCACCTCTGTATGTCTTTCCAATGTCAAATACAGCTCCATGTGCTTTAAAGTACTGAAAAAAAGGTCAAAGTGTTACTATAAATATCAGAGTATAAAATTTAATAATAAAAAGTTCTCCTTTTTTGTATTTGAAACTTTTTGGTCATTGTGGAAACAGCTACAATGTCTTTAGAGAGGTAACGCAGGGTGATTAAAAGTTTGCAAACACTATTGCAAATGGGGGGTAATTTTTTTTTCACTGAGTGTAAAATGTGGTGGGAGAATCAACATGTCATACATAGTAGACTTCAGTGCTGCAAAAATGTCCTGAATTCTATTCCAGTCAGCTGGACAAGGATCTTTTTTGTGGAGTTAGCATGTTCTTTCATATGTAACACATATGTATACTTAAATGAGTCTGTGTGAGGTACGCCAATTTGTCTGGCTACCGGCATAATATGTATTTTTCTTATGAATGTTTTTATGATGATGATGTGAAACGCACTAAAGATTAAATATAGTCCTTATAGAACCTCCAAAATACATAAGTGCACCAAATTTAATCAGCCTCCTTAGGGACTGATACCGAATGTTTGTAAGAAGTTTTGGGTAAAGTATTTTTTTTTTAATAATCAGTTACTAAGAATTTTAACATAAGGATTATTTTGTATGTAGCAGCCTGACGGAATGAAAAAGTCCATTTTTTTGATAATTATTTAAGAGCATGATTTAATAAAGGTATTTCTATTTTGCTAATTAGCAAAAAACTAAAAGTATGCCCAACGCATTTACCAAAGAATGAGAAAAAGGGGAAAAAAAATCTGAGCAAAAACCATATTTAAGAAAAACAACAAATCTAATTAATTGTAAGGTCAAGATCAATTGCAAAAATTAATGTTGATAATGTATCATGGTTTATCACTTGAGGGTAAAAAGACCCATCAAGCTCAGCAGAAGTGATTTGCCTGCTTTTTTTTCTTTCAGAAAAATACACCTAATAGATTAAATTTATTTGCTTATGAACTAACATGAATCTACATTAAATAAATTGCAATAATGGCATACCCTAAATGTGGGATAGAAGTGGATGCCAAAATCTTTACAGATGTCAAAGTTCTTCTCGTGTGCACAGTCCAAAACTCCAATCCGGATGGCCTGAGACCAGTCTGTGGTACAAAGAGAAGTTTTGTTTAATTTTTCATGAAAACACTACACAGCACACCTTTCTCTCCTGCGGAACACCAAGTAGGTTTTTAAATCCATAATTTTCACTGGACATTGATAAGCATATGCCAAAAACCTTTTAAGACACAGTTTTGGATGCTGAGTTTTATTCTGTTTTGGCACACAAACCTGATCATAAAGTATTATTTTTAAACTAAATGTTTACTTTCCATTAGTGTAAAAGCCAGAATTAAACAAGTAAGAAAATGTTTTTACTTAAACCTGTAACAATAAAGATATTCTTAATTATAGTATTCTTTTTAGTTCCTTAGTACATCACCACCAAAAAGCAGAAGGAAGCCAAGAAATGTTTAACAGATGTTAAAATGCTCCACACAAAGTAACAGATGGGAACTGGACAGATATATACTTTGGAAATAATACAACAGAGGCCACTGTGGGTATGTAGAGGTTATGAGGAGTCTCCCTTACACCCCCAGCCAGGTCCCAGAATTATTCGTCACCTGCTGAAGAAATGCATTTTAGTCATGCAGGGGAATGCACGCCAGGGTCAACTAGTACAATAGAGGCGGCCAACCCCTATTGTCGAAGGAACAGCTGGTAAGCGGTCACTTACGAGTAACTCAAGCGACAGCTTGTGCCCACAAAGCAAGACCTGATGCAACAGAACACTAGTTCCATCAGTCAGAGAAATTTCTACAAAATACTTCTATTGCACTTGTTTGTTTTTCTCACATAATAAATTAGCGAAAATTTAGTTTGTCATCTCCTCAAAATCAATTAAATCTTTGTGTTTCTCTGTAGTTTTGCAAGTACATATCCAAAAAAAAAAAAATTAAGCTTTGCTTAAAACATAGAAATAATAAACAGAGAAATAATACAAAACACTTAAAAGAAAAAAAAAAACTGAAATAATCTAAAATAAGTAATAGCTGCATTAAATACAGGTTTAAGGTTAAAAAAGGTATGTAACATTCTGTTCTTATATTCTGTTAATATAAATTATAATCCCAAACATATGGAAAAAAATGATTAAAACATGAAAATGTAAAACAGTTTTAATACATACAATAATAAATGCATAATTTTGAAGGATTTTTTATTGCAAGATTAAAGTATGCAAGAGTAGAAACAGACAACCCAATTAAAGTTATAGCTATAAAATAACAAAAATAAATAAAAACAAATAAATACATGAAATCAAAAGCAATAAATGTGCTAGAGGCGTGCATTATTGTGAATAAATCACACAAAAGAGGTGTAATGGCATGACCTAAACACCTCTTTTCCATGATTAACAATCACGCAAAGCCTTGAATATCATATTGCTTTTTTAAAACAGTTAAGAACACACTATAATAAAAAACAAGGTTTGATTAATACATTTCATTAATGATAAACCTATTGTTAATAAACGTGTGTGATGTAGTCCGGTTTTTAAAGTAGACATTGATTGGTGAGTAACAGGATATAGGCTTAGTGCTTATTGGGAAATGCTAATGTTTAAATTAATCTGTATTTCCATTTATGACACATGATTCAAAATAATGTCTTGTATATTGATACTAAATTAAAGTGGTCAGAAGTGTGCATTATGGTCTAATAATGTCACAGCTGGACAAACGGCTCACCCAATCAGATTTAAAAAAACACAACACGTTTGATAAATAAGTAATAACTACGAGCTATAATAAAAAAAAAAAATTATAGATAGAAAGGTATGTAACTATGTTTAATGTACATTCAGAGTGTAGCAATTGGCGCACCGGTTGATTGAAGATGATGACTCGAGGCACTTGGCATAAAGCAATTGGCAAACGGGTAGAGTGGAGGGGATGATGCAAGGCGCTTGGTGTATAGCAATTGGCGCATGGGTAGAGTGGGGGGACAGCAAAGAGCAAAGATATTTGACTAAAAGAGTCCGATACAGCAGCACCGCATTGTTTCCTGAAAATTTTAATGAAGAAGGAATTGAAGTTTTCTTGCCAAATAAGCAACTCGATGGCTTCAATTAAATGTGCCTGTAAAAATGCGATTAACCCAGGCGTAGAACCGGTAACGGCTAGTGAACATTTAACATGACAGAATAGCAATCACATTTCTCACCATGTAACTGTTTTTGATTGATCCAAATAACTGACATCTTTAATCTCTGTTTTGTAAGTGTATTTGACACCCTTTATAAAATTATCACCGCTTCCTTTTTTATCACAATGGAACTTATCGTGGCTGGCGACACAGCCGATTTCAGCGATCTTAATGTCGGCGTCATATTTTTTAATCATTTTCTTCTTCAACTCCGTTGCGTTTCTGAAAATTTATGTGGCAATGAGACATGTCCACGTCACGTGATCACATTACAAGCTGCTCCACCATTTGAGGATCCACCCATTTGAAGACATGTAGCGACTTTAGAGCCAGCCATTGTATCCAGCATATCTACAGGACAATCTCTGGATCTTTGGAGTATTCCGAAGAGTATTCCAAAATACTCTTCATCTCGTTCACTACTGCTAAATGGTGAAACGATCGTCCCCACACTGTCCGTAAGGTCAGTTAGTATTTTTAAGAAACATCTGACAACACATATCAGGTAATGGTCATGTTTGAGGATACTACAGTGTAGCTTAACTACTGACTTGTGTAGTCCTCTCATTTGTAAGTCGGTTTGGATAAAAGCGTCTGCTTTATGACTAAATGCATGCTGGTGCTTAATACCAGGACAAAAGGTACACCATGTTGCCTGACAAACACACCAGCGGGATGGCATGTGCTTTCCCAGCAGGAATGCATTGCTTCAGACCATTCTCTTTATGGGTCGTAGCCTGATCCTTGCAGTTCTATCACCCTGACCTTTAGTGGCACCTGGCTAAAAGGACAGAGGTGCATTCAGAGGGGGTCCTTTCCTGGGTGACTAACAGCAGATGGATTTGACGAATACTCTCTTACTCCTCCCCTACTCATTTCCTATTTTCTTGTTGGTTTAACTAATTTTGGTCTAAAAAAAAGGTTCAGCAGCAAAAGAAACAAAGGTGGGTGGAGTCTAGGCTTAAGCATTAGCGATGATGTGACAACACACTGAAAAGTTCTCTGTCTGCAACTTTACCTGGCAGGACACACAACACGATTTAATACCAAAATCATGGTGTAGGTCTAGCACATCCTGTCCCCAGTCTTAATTGTGTCCAGGCAAGCTAAAGTTTCTTCTAAAGAAAATTAATCTCTGCAAGAATCCCTTTCAATGCAAATTAAGCAACTCGTAGAAACAGCACTAACAAATTTAGGAACTTTACTGCCTGACATGTTAAATAAAAGACCTTATAAACACAGTTACTTTATGCTGTGCTGCTCATGAGATGCTTTATGATAGCAATTAGCTTTGTGAGCTTGCTGTGCTCTGCATGTACATGTGGCCCAGTCTGTCTAATGACTACAGTCCAGAGCAACGGTGGCCAGTTTAGTGAGGCCAATCTGTTGATCCAATTAGTCATTCATAGAGATGGACTTTATCCTATATTTCTAAAGCTTCCGCGTGTATTGTATCTGCTCAAAGCTATTTGTTCTATAATCAAATGTTAAACAAAAGGTTTGCTAGGGATTGTCCTGACTAGAAATCAATGCATAATTACAGTCAGGTAACCGATGTTTACTTTTACAGGTCATTCCAGTTTATTATCCAGTAGCACCAGCCGATAATGGAAAATGAACGCTTTTGAGGTAGAGTATTAAAGTTTTGAAACAAAAGTCAGTCTACAGAATTGACTCAACTGCTTTACATATTCTTTTATGTTTTACTATAAAATATCAGCTCTATTCCTAAAACTGGCAGGTGAAATGCAGGTACACCAATTTGTAAATTAAGCTTTGAAACTTCAGAATATAATTTAAGTCTCTTTTTATTTCACTGACAAAAAGCAAAAATAACAATAGATTCAATGTTTCTGTTGCTCCAAAATATGTTAGTTTAAAATCATAGTAGTAGAGCTCTTAGGCTTTAAAGAGGTGTCCCAGGATTCAAGGCATTTATATAGGGATTGTCTGAAAGGTTATTTTTCACTCTGATGGCATTTAAACTAAGTTGTGTTAAGTTCTGGTGGCACAATGGCTTAGTGGTAAACACTTTCGCCTCTCAGATTTCTGGTTCAAATCCCAATCTGGGTGGAGTTTTCATGTTCTGTGTGGGTTTTCACCAGTTTCCTCCCACAGTACAAAAACATAGCATTTAAGGTGAATTGTCTACATTAAATTTCCCTTATATAGTGTATGTGTGTGTGTGCGCCTAGCGATTAATTGACTCCTTGTCCTTGATGAACTGGTGCCCTGTCCTGGGTGTGTTTGCCTGGCACCAGAGACATTTTCCCTTAGATGGACAAGAGAAACCCCACTGCACACTTAATACAGAATTATTGAATCTTGCATTAGCCAAATTTAAATACATATACAGTACAGGCCAAACGTTTGGAAACACCTTCTCATTCAATGTGTTTTCTGTATTTTCATTGTAGATTCTGACTGAAGGCATCCAAACTATGAATGAACACATGAGGAGTTATGTACTTAACGAAAAAAGGTGAAATAACTGAAAACTGATTTTTTTTTTTAAAATAGCCACCCTTTGCACACTGTTGGCATTCTAATCAATTCTTATAAGCACCATTATAAAACCATAGTTTTAATGCCTTCAGTGAGAATCTACAATATAAATAATCATTCAAAAAAAAAGAATAAAAATAAAAACAAATTAAATAAGAAGGTGTGTCCAAACTTTAGGCCTGTACTGTATAAAGAACCGGTGGCCTAAAGGTTTTTTGGTATTTGTTAAAAAAATCCTGAACTATGGTTTATAGAAAACATTACGCCATCTTAAGACATTTAACAACATAATTAACAAGCCCATGTGGATAAACCCAGCCATATGGGTTTGGGATTAGTTCAGAAAACAATTGATCCCTAATGCAACGTGGACTCAAAAGATGATACATAGAAACCTATTTTATATGGATAAAGCAAACATCTCTACTGAATTGTGAAGTTATGTATGCCTTGATTTATAGGTGCCAAAAGAACAATGGCAGAACCCAGATTTCTGCCAGTGAAAACATTTAAAAGTCAACACTGTAGAGGTGTGGCATTTATTTATTTTTTGTAAGTAAATGAAGAGATGTAGACAGATAATCAAGTACCATATTGGCTCATAGTGGCACTGAGTGTGAGTATTCACTTGCTCTTAAATACAGTAGAGGATGTACAGAATTATCAAAAGAACAACAAAACAGTGACCACTAGCTTAAAAAAATTAATGAAATAAAGAATAGACATAAATTTAAATTGCTTAAAGTGGAAATTAAAAGGAAATATTATGTTAATAGAAACTGGGCCTGGTGAGGTGTCCTTGTGACGATGTTTCTTGCAAATAACAAACGTTAATTTACATGAAAATTATTGCTTCTTGGTGTTTTTTTTGTAGAAAGAAACTAACTGCACCATTAAAATAGCAATCTGCAAAGTCAGACAGCCCCACGCTCTTAAAGGGAATGGCAAGTGACATGCTGATGCTTTATTGCACACCACAACCGAAAACACCCATTTTTACACTGTCACAATTGCAAAGACACACTGACACGACCTAAATCAAGCTGTGCCACGCACGGTTAACGACTCGCCTACGATTACTAAGCTAAAGCTCGTTTAAGGGCTTCTTGTGATGTATATGAACTTTGGCAGGGTCCCAAAGACTGAGTGTGTCGTCATTGTAATCAAACCAGCAGTGTGTGTGTTTTAGAGATAATGCACACACACAGGTACGCACACTTTCAACTTAAATATGAATACATAGATAAAGTTGTAAACATGTTTTTGGTCACAATTTTTAAGTATGTTACAGGAAGTTCTAAATCTATACCTTTAAATGCCCAAGCCTTCACTCCCTCGCTCACACAGCACCAATTCTCCCACTTCCCAAGACCCTACAAGACTGAAAGATGACATTGTGATTCCCCATCATGTCCTTGGAAAAACAAAGTACTTCTCATCTTCCTACGTTTAATATCGGCATCAGACGCAAGACACCTCTAGTGTCTCATCGGAGTCTTCCCAAATACCTACTAGGTTTAAATTTGGCATCATGATTCCATAACATGTCCCTGACTGCTTCTCACTTTCCTAAGTTCAACATCAAGACCCCTCCAGTGTCACACTGGCATCTTCCCGAGTACCTACAAGGCTGCACCTTGGCGCCGCGATTACCCGCCCTGCCCTTGGAAAAAGTACTCACGTTCCTTCATGTACTCACGCTCCTTCATTCAACTCAAAAGTTTATTTGTCACGGCATAGATATACAGTCCATGGTACAACAAGCAGTGAAATGCTTTGACGACTGCCACCACAAGTACTTAAAATAAAAAGAAATGTATTACAAGGAGCCCCTCCTCCACAGCGCCGCTTTCTGACATACTTCTTGTTGTGTCCAAATGGCTCACCTGACGAACTTACGTTATTTGCGTAGTTGCGTGGAGTCATCAACGCAGAACACCGCCATTATTGCGATATGGATTTTTTTTTAATCGTTTACAAAATTATACCGGTATTATCGTCAACGATACGATAGGAACACCCCTACCGCCCAGTGTTCGGGAGAGACAGAGCAGAGTGAAGCAGGTGTAAGAAGGAATCACCTGTAGAGCAGACGTGTCGGTCTAAAGGGCCTAAAGAGTCTAAAGGGTCTAAAGGGTCTAAAGAGTCCGGTGGTGAAGAATTGATGAAGCCTCTGATCAGCTTTTCAAAGCACTTCATCACAACTGATGTTAGAGCTACAGGCCAGTAATTGTTCAGGCAGGTAGCTGAGGTCTGTTCGAAACAATAACGGACTGTTAAAGCACGGTGGAACGACACACAGCGAAAGAGAGAATTTAAAAATCTTAGGAAATACCAAAGCAAGTTGGGATGTGCAGGTTTTCAGGACATGCCCGTATATCCCATCTGGTCCTCAGGCTTTCCTAATATTTACTCCATTAAACACTTTTCTAAGGTCCCTCTCCGAGATAAGTGAATGCTTTCCATTACAAAGTTCTGCGCATACGCGGTCAGCTATGCTGTGTATAGTTCCGGTCGCAGCTCTGAAGCGAGCATAAGCCTGTTCGATAATCTAAAGGGTGTGCTTTTATAATTCTTTACTGTCCACAGTCCCCTAATGACTTTGTGAACTTTGCTTGGCCGGATCTCTTCTTGTTAAAGTTTTCAAGAGCATTTAGCTTTTTACCTGCCAGTTTTTTATACCAGGACAACAATGTGCTATGTTGTGCAGAGCAATACTCTAACAAAACCTGCCCTAGAGGTTGCTGTAGTGCATAGATTTATAGGTTTGCTATAAATTATTGGGAGACCAGTAAGAATTGATTTGATCTGTGCTGTCTTTTCAGCAATGAAATGGCACCCTGCCCTGGGTGTATTTGCCCGGTGGCCAAGACATTCCACCCTGGATGGGCAAGAAGAGGAGCCCCCGCAACCCTTGTAGAGGGTGAACGAATGAATATGCTGTTTATTGTTTGACTGTCTATTTGAGGCAGTTGTGGGCTTGTGGTTAAGGAACCAGCCTTTCGACCTGAAGGTCCCAGGTTTAATTCCCACAAAGTACTATGGCTGAAGTGGTAGTGAATCCCAAATACTCCCGGACGCCGTATACAAGGCTGCTCCTTGCATATGTGCTCACTTCACCAGTGTGTTTAAATGTAGGCGTTTCACTGCATGGCTGGGTTCTATGTGGAGGACAGATTTCTTTGTGTGGAAGCACATTAGGAAAATAAGATCACTTGATCACATAAACGTGTTTGAGAAGGCATGACTGAGGCCTGTACTTTTGCATTCTTTCTCAAAGTTGCAAAAAACTTTAAATAATTTGATTCATACAGTTGTTTACAGTGTGGACTGTAACACTAATGCTCTGTAACTTAAGTTTAAAAACTGAAAGTGTGCTTCATACCGTTCAAATATTGTGGTGCATTTCAAAATATACATCTAATTTTTAACAAGGCTTTTGTAAAATTCAATTGCACTCATTTCCTGAAAGGACCAGATTACTAGATCTTACACTTAAGAAAGCAGCATACACGACTTAATACATGACTAGCTCAACAGGTGTTATGAACAGCTGCACAAATAACTTAAAAGGTGCAGCATAGGATCATTGTTATGTATCATTGGAAGAACAATAATAATTTACACCTACCACTACTAATTATAATAATAAAAGCTGCAAATGTGCATTTTCATTCTCAGTAAATCTGTCAATTATTTTCAACTGTTTAGTTCATAAAAAATTTTAAAATAGGTGGAATAAATTAATCCAGGTTTTTTAAAACAAAAAGGAAGATTGCCCCTAAATTATTAGTTTGCCCAAAACCTAATATTTTCCTTTTTCACAGAAATATTACTGTATTTAAAACAAAGTATTTGTAAAATGTTATTTCACAGGATTTCCTTAAAGTACCGTAATTACTAATATATACAGGGGTTGGGCAATGAAACTGAAACACCTGGTTTTAGACCACAGTCATTTATTAGTATGGTGTAGGGCCTCCATTTGCAACCAATACAGTATCAATTCATCTTGGGAATGACATAAGTCCTGCACAGTGGCCAGAGGGATTTTAAGCCATTCTTCAAGAAGGACAGTGGCCAGGTTACTACATAATGCTGGTGGAGGAAACCGTTTCCTGGCTCGCGCCTCCAAAACACCCCAAAGTGGCTCAATAATATTTACATCTGGTAACTGCGCAGGCCATGGGAGATGTTCACCTTCATTTTCACTTACATGTTCATCAAACTAATCTTTTGAACTCTGGTATGTCACCCATAATAATGTGTGCATTGCAATATTTTGAGCAAAACTGTGCTCTTACCCTGCTAATTGAACCTTCACACTCTGCTCTTAC
>JAOUQT010003360.1:0-12515 GCA_025769995.1 Xyliphius kryptos | reverse complement strand
ACACACACACACACACACACACACACACACACACACACACACACACACACACACACACACACACACACACACTTTCGCCCATATTTATAAGATTCGCAGTAGTCTAGTGTTTGCACATAAATTTATGTTTTAGCCCAGAACCAATACAGTTTTTACATCGTACATGAAGTTAAAATATTATAGTATATTACAGAAAGAATTGAACCATCCTGCAGAACCTTGTTCTATTATTTTCTACTATACCTTTTATTGATACTGGGTTGTTTTTTTTTTTTTTTTAACTCTGATAACAATCTCATGGTTTTCCATGTGCTTACTTCAATTATATATTATTACTGCAATAGATGTTTTGACAGTGTAAACCAGTCTGGCCATTTTTTATTATTCTTGCTTATAAACAGGGGGTTTCTGTCTTCTAAACTACCTCTTGCTAGATTGAAAGAAAAACTCAAACCACCCAATCTGGCACGAACAATTATGTCACAATCAAAACAAATAAGTTTGTATTTTCATTCCAAATCTGTGTGAACATGATTTTATTCTGTGCTTTGCTGCTGTACTATGATCTGATTAGAACATTTCATGAGAAGTAAATACGTAAATACGTTTTTAATATTGTGTTCTGTGTTCCTTAAAAAGTGGACATGCTAGACTAAACTTTTAGAGCAAAGCACTTGGTTCAATTCAGGAAAGGATTTTACTTTGGGACGTTGAAAAAATGTAACACTCAGATTTTTTTCACTTTTATTAAGAATTTTACATGGCATTGCATGTTTTATATTATCGGATTTTTCAATTGGACCAGTAACCATCATTATCCCCATTATTTGAAACATTTTTAAAAAGTAATTACAGTCCACAAACCTAAAACATGAATTTTGTTATAAAAACAAATGTCAGGTTTCATTGTGTCATTGTGTAAAAGTTTACATGTTATAAATGCCTCTTGTAAATATTTTAGCTAAATTATGTAGTCAACTAAAATGTAAAAAGCGTTTAGGGTATATTTAAATCACTTTTTAGAGTTTTTTTTTTTTTGGCTTGGTCTACTTACATACCTAATGTACTAATATTGCATTTTATTGTTTTAAGGCACCAGTTTGTTCAAAATAACTTGATACTTAAGATGGGACCTGTTGACAAAAGGAAGGTAAGCTAGTTCTGTATTTGTTATTCAAGTTCTAAGTTCCACTACAGTGGAACCTCTGTTTTTGTTGACTTCGGATATCAGTATATGTCGATTTTCTTCACAAAAATGACGTCTTCGTTTTTTTTGCCGGTTGCTTTGGATTTAATCGGCTTGTCCCATACCCTGGACAAATCTCATTCTCCCTCTTGGGTTTCCAATGCTTTATTATAGCTGATCCTTTGTTCTGACCCCAATCAAGTTGGGATATACATACATCACTTTGGATCATTTACACTTGCTTCCCAAATCACACCAAAGACACAGAGAACAGATACCACAAAGGATATAGAAATGAAAGATGCATGTCCTCCAAATTTAAAAATGTTCATCTCACTTAAATCAGTGCGCTGCTATTGAACATCAATCTGGCTTAATTTGTTTCTAAACACACATCTCCAAAATAGACCAGTTGATAGCGAACGACAGGTTGGCGACTGCTGGTGTAGACTATGTATGTATAGTCACTGTGCAAATGCAGTGATGTGTAATAGCGTTCACTGGCTATTCAGTAGCATTGGGCACACACCTGTGTTGATAGCAATGAACGTCTGACTGTTGATGTCTGCTGTTAGCGGGTGTACGATAGCACAGGATGTAATACTGGGCCCTCTGTCTTGAATCTTGAACTTCAGACACAACCAATAGGTTCACCTTAAATCATAACTGTAATCAGAACATCAGTTCAACAATGATTACAAACAAGCAATTAAAGAACATAAACGCAGCAGGAAAACTTCTAATAAAAACACATTGATAATTAACTTCACAATGTAGGAAAGTAAGAATTACATGAGGCTAAGCCAAAAAACGAAATTGATTAAACCTCATCAGTAGATACACAACTAATACCTCTACCATTTAAAATCTGGAACCTCATACTCAAGATGTAGTTTCTAAATTCAGTATATCATGGGGGGGGGGGAAGCCAGCTTTAAGCAGAAAGTTGCTAAATAATTTACAGTCTCCTTTGAAAGAAATTAAATTGAAAACACGGCCCAAATAACATCATCTATCAAATGATAAGTCCCCAGCGATCACAAGAACGTTTAACATAAAGGGATATACAAGTATAGTTTACATCAGACCGAGACCACAATGATCCAGAAAACAACAAATCCAGCACAATAACAATCTGTCTGTACAAGAAATCTTTGAAATGAATAATAAACAAGTGCCTAAGGTGTCAGTTAGAATATGACCATATGGAAAAAAACAAAAAAACAATATAATTAGACTATGAGCCTTTGTTTGCAATGCTTTCTTTAGATAGGAATCATGTTAACATAATCTTCTTTATCTTGAAAAGCCTATGACTTGTCCTAGAGTTACAGAATCCTCAAAGACCTACATCAAGCTTGTTTCAGAGGTAGCCTTCACATTCTTATGATTCCTTAACAGATAGAAGCGTCAGGCCCAAGATAAATAACATTTACTTAGACAAGAAGTAATCAGAGTTCTGCAAGGAATCAGTTTATGTTTTTAATACTCACATGAACAGCATAGCCAAGGATCCAGTTGTGCTTGTAAATCTTTTACAGCTTTCTATTTCTGGTTTTATTAAACCTAAAATTCAATTATATTTTCAAACAAGTCTCAAAAGTTAATTATAAGAACCCAATTAAGCAAATATGACGGAAAGACTAATTTTTTCTCTTCATATATATATATATATTAACAAATAAACATGTGAGCCTTTGCTTTGTGCACCTGGTGTGAACCCCTTGTGTCCCTATCTCTGTAAAACTAGCAACCAAATTCACAGCCAATGAACAAAGCATTTCTAATAAATACTAAAACAAAGTTTCTACTGAGTTTTATTACAATTGTTACTTTTTTCACGATTGAATAGCTTTAAGGTGTTCAAATACTTATTTGAAGAAGTAAAACATACATTAAGATTTCCGAGTGTTTAAATACTCATTTTCCTCACTGTAATTAAATAATTTTATTGATAAAATATACATTTGTTTTACAAATTTATTTCTTATTTTGACATATTTATACAGCAAATTCATCATTTTTGTTCCTCTTTTCATCAAAATCTTACTTTTGTAGGCATGTCTGCTGGAATGCTTAATATTAATAAATATTTTTTATTAGCTGTTAATAAAAAAAAAATTAATATTAAGCATCCCAGCAGACATGCCTACAAAAGTAGGATTTTGATGAAAAGAGGAATAAAAAACGATGAATTTGCTGTATAAATATGTCCAAATAAGAAATAAATTTGTAAAACAAATGTATATTTTATGAATAAATGTATTTAATTACAGTGAGGAAAATGAGTATTTAAACACTTGGAAATCTTAATGTATGACTTTTTAATAATTTATGTGTTACTTCTTCAAATAAGTATTTAAACACCTGCCAATCAGCAAAAATTATGGTCTCAAAGACCTGTTAGTCCACCTTTTAAAAACTCCACCTCCACTCCACTTATTATTCTAAATTAGAAGCACCTGTTTTAGGTCGTTAGCTGCAGAGACAAAATTGTTGACCTCCAGAAGGCTGGAAAGGGCTACCGGGCAATTGCCAAACCAACAAACAAAAAATCAACTGATGGAGCAATTATTAGTAAATGGAAGAAGCTAAACATGACTGTCAATCTCCCTCGGACTCCACTTAAGATCTCACCTCGTGGCCTATTAATGATCTTACGAAAGGTGAGGAATCAGTCCAGAACTACACGGGAGGATCAGGTCAATGGCCTGAAGAGAGCTGTCACCACTGTTTCCAAGGTTACTGCGGGTAATACAATAAGACATCATAGTTTAGTCATGCATGGTATGGAAGTTCCCCCTGCTTAAATCAGCACACATCCAGGCCCGTCTTAAGTTTGCCCATAACCATTTGGATGATCCAGAGGAGTCATGGAGGAAAATTTTGTGCTTCGATAAAACAAAAATAGAACTTTTTGGCCTTAATTCCATTAGCCATGTTTGAAGAAGGAAGAATGATGAGTACCATCCCAAAAACACCATCCCTACTGTGAAGCATGGGGGTGGAAGCATCATGCATTGGGGGTGTTTTTCTGCTTATGGGCTAGGACGACTGCACTATGTAAAGGAGAGAATGACTGGGGCCATGTATTGCAAGATTTTGGGGAACTTCCCTCAGTTAGAGCATTGAAGATGGGTCGTGACTGGGTCTTCCAACATGACAATGACACAAAACACACAGCCAGGATAACCAGGGAGTAGCTTTGTAAAAAGCTAACAAAAAAAAATTGCAATAATTGTAATTGCAAACAAAGGCTATTGCACCAAATATTATTTAAATTTTTATTTTTTTTTTTTACAAATTTTTAAATACTTATTTGCAGCAGTACCACAAATAAGTTATTTAAAAAATCATATATTTGGCATTTTTTTAAGTGGGAGAACTTGCAAAGTCGCAAGGTGTTCGAATACTTATTTGTCCCGCCCCCAAAATAAAATACAGTATGATCACATCACTTTACATATATGAGGAAAAACAAGTTGCCTCTTTATTAAACTTTTTTAGTCCTACTAATCACATATAACATACGTGTTTATACATCCACACAGTCAACATTTGCATAGAGTTTCAATTCACACTGGCTGTGATATCTTATTGCACTTTAAAATCAGGGTTTGTTGTTTTTAAGAAGAAGGATGCCAACACGCAGAGAGGAAAAAAAAAGTAAGGGAGTGCAACATAGTGAGCAAAAGTGAGGGAAGGATTCTGTGTGTGGGTGTGTGTGCCCACATACTGAGATGTTTGTTAAAGACAAGGCTTTGGGTTACATTTGGCTCGAAAAAGCTGCGAAATTTCAATGTGCTATGGTGACTCATAGTATAGAAATTACTGGGCAAATTGAAACTAGAAAAAGGTAACAACATCATTACTAACACCATTATATGGTCTAAACAATTCTCCTTTCATTTTTGGGGGGCTTTTTTAGCTTAATGATTTTTTATAAATTTGGTGCATCTTTATAATTTTATAAATAGAACTTCTGAGTGTATTTCTTCCTAATCACCCTTATTCTAAAAGGGAATTAAACATTTACAAATGTCCATTAAAAAGTGACATAAATATTTAGCTTTATAAATGTCAGTACAAAGGAATAAGTTTGTTGTCTTTTTTTGTGATTACTTATAAATACAGTATTATTTTTATTATTAATTTTAAAAATGGCAACATTCTTAAGTGTTTTTGTGTGCTGAAGGGTTTATTTGCTCGTCGGAGGCAGTTGTTACTCACCGAGGGACCACATCTATACTATGTTGATCCTGTAAATAAAGTCCTCAAGGGTGAAATACCATGGTCTCCAGAATTGCGACCGGAGGCTAAGAACTTCAAGACTTTCTTCGTTCACACGGTAAAACTTGCTTAACATTGATATTTAGCAGTGCATGGTAAATTACTCAGTCAATATATTATATAGTGCACACGGCACAAATGAAACAACAAATGAAACAAGTTTAGAAAGTGTTTAATAGCATAAAAATTATTTACACGAGTGTGGGAAGGGTTTATTAAGCCTTAAACATATTAATTATACAATAATAATAACACTGTTACATCACGAGGACTTTGGGTTGTTACTTATAATCCCAGCTAAACCCTCAATTTATCATGACCTGCCCCTCCAAATTGATGCCTCCTCAATCTCTACAACTCAGTCCGTAATCTTGGAAATAATCTTAAACTTTCAGATCAGGTCATGCAAACTGCCTGTTCCCGCAGATTAATTCTGTATAACATCAGGAAAATCAGACCTTTCCTAACAGAACAGGCTACTCAGCTGCTGGTCCAAGCACTCATCCTATCCCAGCTCAACTATTGTAATGCTCTTCTTGCTGCTCTCCCAAATTCAACAATCAGACCTCCGCAATTGGTCCAAAACACTGCAGTCCGACTCGTGTTCAACCAACCAAAGCAAACTCATGTCACTCCATTACTCATCTCTCTTCATTGGCTTCCTGTAGCTGCTCGCTTTCAGTACAAGGTACTGACTCTGGCCTACAGGCCAGTCACTGGTTCTGCCCCCACTTACCTTCAGTCCATCTTTACTAGGTACACACCAACTTGTTCACTACGCTCTAGTGACGAATGTCGCCTGGTGACTCCAACTCACCGAGGTGTCAATTCTCACTCCATTTCATTCACCACTGCTAAATGGTGGAACGACCTTCTTAAACAACATCTGTAAGGCTGAGTCATTAACAATTTCAAGAAACTTCTCAAAACCCATCTCTTCCACAGACATTTGCTAAAAAAATAAAAATACATTTTTTTTTTAAAAAGCCAGAATGATTTATGCACAGGGTTGATAGTGCTACAGTGTATCTGGTTCTTCCTTATAATACTGACTTGTGTTGTTCTCTCATTTGTAAGTAGCTTTGGATAAAAGCGTCTGCTCAATGTAAATGTAAATAAGAGCTGGAGTCAAAAAATCAGATCAGGAAGGAGGAGCACCTGCAGGTTTGTCTATGCCTGTGCCTTCTGTATGCAGTACGTAGCAGAAGTAAACAGTGTAAACTGCTGAATGACAAAGACCAACAGAGTGCTGTGTTTTGTTAGTGTGTGTTTATGTATGTTTCACCATGTAAAGTGTGAGGCTGTAAAGACACTTTATACATATATTTGTAGCACATAAAACCGTTTTGAGTTCGAACAACACCTGTCACAAATAAAGTGCCAATATCATATACGCAAAAACCTTTAGATTTATTAATAAAAAACAATTTTTCCCGAGTTTCAAAATATGATATTATACTCTTGTTTTTGCTCTGCTTAGTCATTTTATTTGAAAGACAATCTAAGCTATTAAGTGCACAGTGTGGTAAGATTTGCATTTTAAATGGGTCAAGTTGCCATACAGAAAATCCAGCTCTGGCTAAATAGGAACCGAATAAAGAAGGCTGGCTGTGGTAGGGATTTGTGATATGGTCATAAACACACAGCAGGGGGACAGAGGTGTAATCCACCCATGCATTACCATTAGACAGTACCCTCTGTGTATGTATTAGAAAACTTTTGTATGTGTGCCTGGTGTTTAGTCTGAGAAAAGCACACAATGTAGGTCACTGTGCCATAAACCTGGATTAAAGAGCTTGTTAGCTTGTTCCAGGGCAGTTCATTTAAGGACATCTTCAGGCATTACACACTATCAATCACATTCACAATCAAAAACAACAAAAAGGATACGAGCAAAAGTGTCTATTCACATTAAAGACATACCATATCATGATTGAGCACAAGGGGTAGATTCAGTCTAAATACAAATCTGAATTGAAAAATTGATAATCTAAAGAAATTGGTCATTGGTTTTTTTATGTATGATTTTAACAGTAGTAAATTGTCTTACTGTTTAAGATTTTTATTATTTATATAGCCTTTTTACAAAAGTGAATTGTCTTAAAAAAGCCTAAACCCCAAAACATCATGTCAAAATGACATGGGCTGATGTTTTTAGGAAGAAACCAAGACTCAGTGGGGAACCCATTATCCCTGTTAGACTACCAAGAGCTAATATTTCAAAAACTGCCAACCATATGGGGTTTTCTTATGTAATGGTGTTGAGTGTATATACAGAATAGCGTGACTGAGGAGAAACATTCAACGAAAGCAAAACTGTAGATGTAAACCTTTCATTGATGAATGGGGTCAAGTAGAATGTCAGAAGTACAAAATTGGCATCAGATTACAGTAAAAAAACATCACCATGCTAAATCAACTGGTGGAGGTAGATTAACAGTATGGGAAATGCTTTCTTGGCTGATCCTGGATCCTTTGACACTTGAGGAAAGACATTTAGACAAATGGTTTACCAAAGTATTGGGGCTGACCATGTTGACTATATGGCAGGAAGAAAATTTTAGCAGGACAATACATCATGATACACAAGTTGTATGGTAATCGTAGGAACATGGTGGTGAGTTTTCTTTGCCATTCTCTGTATCCTACAGAACATTAAAGGAATGAGAAGTGTCCCTTTCACAACGCGTTTCAAATCCTGGTAAACTCCACATAAGTCACGACAAATTACTTATATATTACCCATTTTCAGTTTCTGGGTAATTCATACTACATAGACCAAGTATTCAAACGGAATTCAAGAGTTTTAATCAGTCTCAATGATACTAATGTACGAAATCAAGCTTTTTATCATACATTAGATGATTCTATGCTACAAATTTTTGTGAGAATTATTGAAATATAAATTTCTGTTCCAGAATGATTGTGCCCCAGTATACAAAACAAGGTTCATAAAGGCACAGCTGGGTCAGTTTAGTGTTGTCACAACTAAAATTTCCCTTACATACAGCCTTGGCCATAACAATATCAAACACCTTTGCAATGAACTGGAATGCCCTTTCAGGTCCAACATCGGTGGCTGACCTCACTGGATGAATGGAAAAATTTCCATGGATGCACTCCATAGTTTTTTAGCAAATAGTTTCCAGAAGAAAAGGAGCTTTTAGAGCTACGAATGGGATGTCATAACAGTTGTTGAAGTTGTATTGTGTAGTTGTCTTAATACTTTTACCCATATAGTATATTTGAAGTTTTTTCCCCATGAAAAAAAAAAACTAGCTGTGTTTCCCCCTGAGTGCAACCATAAAAACTTTTGGAGGAAACCTAAGTTATGATGGCAATCTGAGCTTTCTCGTTTAACATTACTGCCTGATCTGACGCCAAAAGTGCTCTTTTACCTGAAGGAACACATGTCACAGTTAATAATTGTTTCCATTGTTCTAAAAAACCCTGTAGAAGAGTCGATGGGAAACGTAAACCTTACGCTAAGTCCAACATCATGAAAAATCATGTTTATCTGCTGATTTTGTTGTAATAAAAATGTTCAGGATTTACACTGTGTCTAACTATCATGTGTCTTGAATCACTCAAAGCTGACAACGTAGTCCCCTTATAGTATGTTTGGTATTTTGTAGTGCTTGGTATTAATGTACACTTTTGAACTCAAGACTTCTGAAAGACTCGTCATACACTTGCCAACTTTGTTTCTACTCTTATTGTCCATTACCATATACACTCACTTTGTAGTTTTACATTCATAATGTTTACTTTGGTCCGGATGCCCGCAAGACAACGCAGAGCAAAAACAATTTGAGTCAAAGTGTTTATCAGCGCTCACAAGACAAAGCCTAAAGGATGGTGACGGTGAATCTGAATGATCGGATAATTCACAATACAGATTTATTCATATTAGTGCAACACACAAAATCACATTCACCAAAAATAATATCCGATTATTAGGGGTCTTTTGGGGATTCAGATTACGAAGTATGCAAATAAACAGACATCATTCTTTAATTGTTTTCTTAATAAAGTAAATTAACAGAAGTCTCAGTCCCAGACTCAGACAAGGTCCTAATGATTTCCTCAAACGCTTTACACTGTTTTATATCCAGCATTCAGAGTTTTCTAGATGTAATTTTTTCAACTGTTCCGTTTTTCTGTCCTTCTGGAACTCCTTTGTTGCTTCTCTAACCAATTTATTCTGTTTCTAATTTATAAAGAGAAAACAGAAGTAATAATGGAGGGACCTCCCAACACGATTGTGGGCGTGTAACCTGCTACTTCACGGACTTTGATCCTCCACTTGTTGTCCTGAACATCAAGCATCCGCTTGCTTAATAAAAGTGGATAAACAGTGACAGGTGGAAGACATTAGCATAAAGTCAGGTAACATTAAGCCCACGCTATGTCGGAAGCAACAAAAATGATTTGGTTTACTGGCACGGTGCATGTGTATAAACCTTAAATTGGTGTGCGAAAGCGTATGCACGAGAGGCAGAATGATAGTGTTTATGCAGACGCATATTTGTGTGCACACATGTCAAACAGCCTGGACGGAAGAGCAGCCGTTTTTAATGAGTTGTTTCAGTCAACTTAGGGTTTGTTCATCTGGACAAAGCTGAATGATGACTGCCAGATGCAGGTCCTTACTGAAGGTAATGATTAAGAGATAGAAGATGAGAACATGGGACATCACTTACCCAGGGACCTTTGTGTTCCATTTCCACACATCAAGAAAAAAGACATTTGGTTATAGTTATATGATGTCTGGATAAGATCACTGTATGTTGTCAATACTATCGAGATAGCAAGGGAATAACTTGACTTTAAAAATGGTACGGGTGTCGCTGATGTTGCCAGTTGCTAAGTTCATTCCTGGAATTCAAACAGTAGGAAGATTTAGCAGCGTTTAGAACAAGCAATAGTCCACAAAATCATGATTCTGTGGAGGTTGGAGTGGGCATGACAGGCGTCATTAAGTGCTTAAACACCATCTTGCATGTCATCTGGCTTATCGTGCGTTAACGCCAGTACCAATTAGACTTCACCTTCAGTTCCCGCCAAGCTCAAGCTGTTCTGTCGTTTCAAGCAATCATCAAATTCTATTCCTGCTTTGCAGCAATTAACACAGATGAGACATAGGCCTCTGCAAGGGGAAGTCTATGACATTCTTAGATGTGCCTCTCTCATCCAAACACAATACAAAGCTTTTTATAGCAGACAAGGCTGCGTAACTGAAGATCTGTTCGCAACAGGCCACAGCAGATTGCGTTTCTCTTCTCAACTATCCAATTTCAAAACAATGCCTGTCTGGCTTTTTTCAGGCTGGTTCCCATCATCAGCTCAATATGCTCTTGTACGGTTATATTGTCCTGTACATAAGTTTGGAAATGTGAGTCATGAGTCAACAGGTCATCTTCTATTGATATTTATGTTTTTTTTGTTTTGTTGTTTCTGGGGTACAGATTTGAATGATCAAAAAGCTTTAAAGCACAAAAGCTCTACGAGGGTCATAAAAAGAATATAAAACACACTGTTTAGTGCCCCCATAGTCAATTTTATACAATGCAATGGATTTTCAATAATTAATAATAATTAAATGCACACTGGTACGATTGGAGAGTTAGGTCTTCTTTTGATTGGCCAGCTCTGACATCATTCAGTGTTTTTCTCTTAAACCAACTGAAACAGTCTAATTTATAATTATTAGCTGGCCAACTTGAAAGACGAGATAAAATTATTAGATCTAGTTAGAATGCAATAAACATTTACCATGTTCATCAGTGTACTCCGTGTTTTATTTAACTATTAAAGTCTGATTATCACAACATATATTTGCTAAAGGATATATATCTTTTATTGTGTCTGGGACACAATAAGGCAATAATGCATGTATTATTGTGAATAAACCAGGGGAAAGAGGTGTTATTAGGCATGCTAAAGAAGCGTCTTTCCTGTGGTTTATTTACAATAATGCACAACCTTGAGTGCCTTATTGCTTTTATAAAACGGTTACCAATACACTATGATAAAAAAATACAAGGTTTGGTTCATAAATACGTTTACTGAAAGCAAAACTGCTTATAAAATCGCCTTCCACGACATAATCCAGTCTGTTTTTTTTAAATGAACTCTAAACACAAGTTTTCTGGTTTATTGAACAGTCAAATAATGCCTTCTAGTGGCCAAATTACAGATCGCAGTTTATGAAAAACTTCAGAAAAACGATATATTTTCATATTGTGCATTTATACAAATGTGAAGTGATCAGAGGTGTAGGTTGTTGTGAATAATGTCACGGCTAGACAAGCAGCTCAGCCAATCAGATGTAAGGACCGCAAATACCCGTTTTATGATTTCCAATAATAAACTAGTATATATGTTATTTGTATAAAAATAACAGGTAGGTGACAAAAACCTATAGCTAGGATTATCCACCAAAAATGTAGCACTTTCAAATGAGCCAGCACATTTAATTTGGTCTGAAAAAAAATTAAACAATCCTATATTAGTCAAACAAGACAAGACAAGGTGTAAATATTAATCGATTTGAATCAATTGATCGATTATACACATGCTGATTCGATGCATCGGAACACTATATTATCCAGCATTTTTGGACACGTATGATAGATTTCATATCTGGTTCTGCTTTATAAACTGCTCAAAAAATAAAGGGATTAAATAACATCCTAGATCTCAATGAATAAAATATTTCAGTTGAAAACCTTTTAGTAGATAGTGGAATGCATTGAGAACAAAATAACAAAAATGATCAAAATGTAAATCAAAAGTATTATCCCAAGGAGGTCTGGATTTGGAAACATCCTCTAAATCAAAGTGGAAAATGACAGGCTGATGTAACTTTTAGTGGAAATTTCTCAAGACAAGTTAAAATGAGGCTCAGTAGTGGTCTGTGTGGCCTCCATGAGCCTGTATGACCTCCCTACAACACCTGGGCATGCTTCTGATGTGGTGGTGGATGTTCTCTAATACGGCTCCCTCCATGTCTACTGGTGTACTGGCCTGTCTCCTG
>JAOUQT010003352.1:0-12515 GCA_025769995.1 Xyliphius kryptos | reverse complement strand
AAAGTGTGCCACAATCTTTATGGGCTGAGCATTCAAAGCCCTCTCTGTAGTTCTACAGAAATACAGGTTCTAGTTTTTATATAAAATGCTTATAATCAATACACGTTAAGAAATAATAAAAAACACAGTATGGTGGTATACAGATGTTAAAATGACATCTGTTCTATTTTCTGTCTACTTTCAAACACCCTTTCACTAAAGCCAAATGTGTTACAGCTTGAAATATAAAGCTTTTTAAAAAAAAGGTAAAATGAAAAAAAAAATCTAAAGCTTGCCTTATCTGTGTGCATTTCCGCCCATTGGGAATTGAGAGTGGCAGCTCTCCAAAAACAGAGTGAGAGCTAGAGAGAAAAAGTTGGAAGTGAATGGAGAGGGCAGGCTCATTCACTGGAGCAACATCTGTGACTCTGCAGCTTTCCTAAACCCACCTACTTCAGTTTAGCTCAGTGCAGAAACTAGCCATGGAACATCTATGAGAGTGTAAAAAGGATTTTATTTAACAGGAATTCATCTACACACACGCCAATCCTGGTAACATTTAACTTTTTAACTAACAGCTTTTATTATCTGCATGAATGGTTTGGTGTACAGTTGCAAGAATTAAGGATTAATTTAACTTAAACATTTAAATATTTTTCAGCTGGCTGTCACTAAAACACACAACACAAAATGGGATAATGTTTCAGGTCACATTATTCTTTGGCTGCTGCCACTGGCAATTTCAAAAGTTACAAAAGCTTGTTACAACATATATTTATGTTGTTTGACCCAATTTTGGTCATCTATTGATGAGAACATTGAAATCTGTGTCTGTAAACTATTCAGCTCGCAGTTTTTCATAGTCACACAAGCTTCGCAGTGGTAGAATACTAAAGACATTACAGGGAGTTGTTAGTTTATTTTTTTGTGTCACTGATACATATGAAGAATGAATGGAATTTTTATTGTTTTTTTTTTATCTGTGAATTCAATTAAATAACACAAATGCATTATAATCTCTTAAGCACATATTTATTTAAATGCATGTGTATATTGCTATAAAATGAAATTGTTTTTAATTATAATACCTTCAATTGTGGGATTAACTCATATTTAGGACTCATATTTAACACAAATTCATTGCAAAAGTGTAATGTAGACAACATGAATAATTAGTTTTGGGAAAATTGTAAATTGTAAAGTTACTTAAAATTTCAGTTTTGACCTCTGGTATAATATTTGGCATTCTGATGTGGTTTGGAATTCTTGCATTTTTTAAACAGACGATATTTGTCTAAAATCATTAAAAGCAGTTTAGACTTTGGAATAAAAGGCTAAATCTTGTAAAAGTTTTGATAAGATCTCTGTCAGCTATTGAGATGAAAGGCATTTTATTGAGATTCCTATGCTGATAGATCATAAAATCACAATATCATGTTAATGTGGTGACTAGCTAATACTGCTAGTTTAATAAATTACTGCTACTAATATTCTGAGTTAATACAGTACATATCTTAGCAGAAACATGTGGTTGATTATGCTTTACAATTGTCTAAAATAGAAAAACACCATAGAAATATTATTTTCCTAATAAAGTGTATTGTTTTCGGGTAAAGTACAACATTCTTTAATTGTTTTTTAAATTGCATAACCGTAATGCAAAGTCTAGCTCTTATAGACCAAAGTTGAATTCATGTTTGGTAGCCATCCAGAACTGGAATCTCACTGTCTGACACTGTAAATGGATTCCGTCTGTGATTGGCAGAGATGTCGAAATATCTAATTCTGTAGAAAAATAGTTGGGGGATGGGGGTGACTGGCTTACACAAATGGTGGTGAAAGCCAAAGATTTTCCCAAGTTGCCAATTCTGAATAATTCTTAAAGAGAGAGCGTGAGATAGAGTGTGATATTATTATGCACACAAATCACTAGAGTACAAGGTCCCACTTCCTTCTAAGGTCGACAACCTTAACAGCAAACTGATTTAGCACACACTTGTATCATGTCATAATCAGTAAATTTAAAGATTGTTTATTTAGAGGTTAATCCATATGTGTTAATCTGTGTAAGATTAACAAAAACAAAAAAAAAAACCTGCTCATTATAGTTTGATCAGCAGACCAAAACACAAAACTCTGGTCTTCAATTATATCTGTTCCTCGTTTATTACTGTCTATAATAAAGTATTTTGTGAAGTCTTTTTTTTCTTTCTCTGGAAACAACAATAAAATGTTGTGGTTTTTAATAGAGTCTCTTAAAATGTATGTCAGTTTAGTTTATTATTGTCAATAAGTTTGTTTTCCTTTTAATACGTGTAACACATTAAAGTTTTTATAATGCCTTATCCTGCACTTTTTAGCATTGTTCTATCACAATTGATCCAGCAAAACCAAAGCAAGTACCTTTTAATATCATATTTAAGAACACTCTTGGTAACAAACTTCATACCTAAACTTGATTATAAATTAACTAGAACATTAATAAAGAATTAATTTAAGTGCATGACACTCACATTTGTAAGTAGGTCCATTAAAACACACACACAATAATAATTTACCAAAATAAAACTGTTCTTAATCCATGCAGTGGCAAAAAAGTCCTAAACAACATACTACTGAATTCCACAATATCCTCATATTTTGTGATTTTGGGTATTTTCATTATAATTTTTTAAATTTGTAAATAACTCAGATTGAACACTTTCAGTTAACCCACCCCATCTTATTACTGTACCTAGTTACAGTGGATGTGTTAAAGCAGGAGAAATATTAAAGTGTGCAAGACAAGGGGCCTCCAGGACCAAGAGAGAGAAGCAAGAGAGAGAAATGTTTGCTGTGCATGAATAAATCATTTGTTTTTTTTAAATTTTTTAGACAGATTTTTTTAGAAAGACAAAATGCGTGTACCTTTTATAAATTGTCATCTAATTAACGTATAATATTAATTTCTCCTAGGTGAAAAACGTGGTGCTCCTCAGACATGGGTTTCAAAATAAGATCCATGCATTTAGTTTTTTGGTGTCTATACATCATGTTTCTTCATTGGTTTTGCACAGCCCAAGATGAAAACATGAGATTAAGTAAGATGCATCTATTTCTACTTACACTGCATGCAGACTACAATCTCAATATCATCTTAATATTCTTTGCAGCTGTTTTAATGTAACATTATGGGATGCATTTTTTTTTATTGGTACACTGCTCAAAAAAATAAGGGGACACTAAAATAAAATCCTAGATATCAATAAAAAAAAATATCCCATTTGAAATTTTTTATTTATTAGATGAATTTGGAATTATAGTAAAAATCAAAGTGGAAAATCTAATGACCGGCTGATCCAACTTTAATGGAAATTTCTCAAGACAAGTTAAAATAAGGCTCAGAAGTGTGTGTGGCCTCCACATGACTATATGACCTCCCTACAACACCTGAGCATGCTCCTGATGAGGTGTCGATGTTTTCCTGAGGCATCTCCTCCCAGACCTTTATTAAAGCATCAGTCAACTCCTGGATAGTCTGTGGTGCAACATGGTGATGTACCAGATGTGCTCGATTGGATTTAGGTCTGAGAAACGGGCAGGCCAGTCCACTTCAGCCACATAAGGCCTAGCATTGTAATGCAACAGAAGTAAACCAGGGCCCACTGCACCAGCATTGTCTTGAGGAATTTCTACTGAAGTTGGGTCAGCCTATCATTTAATATTCCACTTTGATTTTGAGTATGATTCCAAATCCAGACCTCCATGGCATAATCATTTTGATTTACATTGATAATTTTTGTGCTATTTTGTTCTCAACGTATTCCACTATCTAATAAATAAAGATTTTTAACTGGAATATTTTATTCATTGAGATCTAGGATGTGTTATTTTAGTGTTCCCTTTATTTTTTGAACACTGTATTTGTCTTCAAGTACGTGGTGAAGCTTTTTTTTTAATTAGGAGCAGGGGTTTTCTGCATTTACCCAAAACTTATGATAAGAAATATAAAGAGACGTTTGTGTGAATGGAATTGTTTGTATGTCTGCCCTCTGAAAGGCAACTTGTACAGGGTGTTGTCTGCTTTCTGCAATAAGCAATAAACTTCAGCACCATTTCAACTCTAATAAAGATAAACAGATTATGAATAAAATATAACATGTGCCTCTATTTTCTTCTAGGTTGTAGAACAGCCCCGAGTGATTTAGTATTTATACTTGATGGTTCATGGAGTGTAGATGACACAAATTTTGAAATTGTTAAACGGTGGTTGGTAAACATCACAACAAGCTTCAACATTGGTCAGAAATTTACCCAGATTGGAGTGGTTCAGTACAGTGATGATCCTGTTTTACACATACCTCTTGGAAAACATTATTCAACCATAGACCTCATTAGAGCCATGGAGTCCATAGAATATATGGGAGGCAACACCAACACCGGAAAAGCGATAAAGTTCGCAAATGACAAGCTCTTTGCACTTTCTGAGCGTGCTCCAAATGGGGTTGCAAAAATTGCTGTGGTTCTGACAGATGGGAAGTCACAAGATGCAGTAATGGCAGCTGCAGAAGCAGCAAGGAAAAAAGGAATAATCCTCTTTGCAATTGGTGTTGGAGCTGAGACAGAGGAGGCAGAGCTAAACACAATTGCCAACAAACCATCATCAACATATGTTTTCTATGTTGAAGACTATAAAGCCATCTCCAAGATTCGGGAAGTTATTAGACAGAAACTATGTGAAGGTAAAACAAAAACATTAAATTTTATCTGTCTGGACTTACTGTCATGTGCGGTACATAATGTGTACTGGCTTTAATTACCAATAAATTACGCAGATGGCTTACAACCTGTTACACACCAGATGTGGAAAACATGACATACACACATTTTAGTAATTAGCTAATTCCCAGTCTCATTGATGTAAGAATAATAATTTAAGAGGTTAAACTCTGCATTTGATATGCTACAAATTGGGAGATGTCACAATCAATACACATTTTTAACATTTCTAGTGTTTTAACTAAATAATTACCTATGTTTTGTAACCATTAGAATATTATGACCAATGCAATGTCCAAATGCTGAGACATCAGTTTACCACTGTGTCCACTTTAATTTTACCTTTATTTGTTATGGAACAAATGATATGTACCACATGTAGAATGATGGGTGGCATTGTTTTGCTGGAATAACATTTTCATGTATGACATTGCTTTAATAGCAGCTTATAAATCACAAAAATCTCAGCATATGTTACTATGGCAAATATGTAAAAAAAGAAACCTATGCAGTGGGCACTAATATGCCACTAAATCATGACAGATATTAGCTTTTGCACATATCGGTGATAAATGTTTGGGACAGTTCATTTTGAATGTGATGTGGAAAATAAAATGTTGATTGTGGTAGTGTTTCTTTAAGAAGTAATAAATGGCTTCCCCTTAAATAAAAATTCAGGTTGCATTTTCTGAAGCCACACTAAACTATCTATAGCTTATGAGCTTTTACA
The DNA here is from genome assembly GCA_025769995.1 of Xyliphius kryptos. Lineage (NCBI taxonomy): Eukaryota > Metazoa > Chordata > Actinopteri > Siluriformes > Aspredinidae > Xyliphius > Xyliphius kryptos. The sequence continues at coordinate 7,048 of JAOUQT010003352.1, read as the reverse complement.
GTAGAATCACAGTTTCTGATGCAATATTCTTTTCTGCTCTGGAAAGTCATTACACTCTATTGTGTACTTTTTATTAAAGGTAATGTTTGCTTTTGCTTTAAGTAACCATGTTGGGTTTATGCACACAAACAGAATTCTTTTGCAGGGAAAAGACAGGCTGCATGCATACTTGCAAAAATCTGATGTTTTGTGACAGGTCTTTTACCACAGATCATTACATTAGTAAAGGATGGGAAAAGTAAACAAATGTTAATTAAGGTTGGATTTAATATTCAAAAGCTTAATAGTTAAGTGGTGTATATATAAAATTGGGTTTAATATGGTAAAATTACAATGAACTTTAATCAAGGTTTAAGTAATTAACGTGATTTATAAATTTACATTGATTTGTAAATTTATCTTCATTTTTACTTGCAACAACATAGAAACGGTATGCCCAGCAAAAATAACCATTGACTCTAGAGATGAAAAAGGATTTGATATTCTGTTGCACCTTAACTTGGCAAAAAAAGCTAAAAAGACACAAGGATCATATCATGGAACCAAAGCCTACCAAGTTACACCAAAAGATGATTTAACTGAAAATACAAGGTATGGACTTTTAAAATGTTTTAAATAGAATCTTATCCAATAAAATTTTGAACCAATCACATTAATCACATACCTTAATGGCCATAGGTCTCTGTTTCCTGTTGGACTTCCACCATCGTATGTTTTTGTAGCCACACTAAAGTACAAAGGTTCGGTTTTGACAGAGGACTGGAATCTTTGGAGGATACAAACTATGGACGGAAAGCCTCAAATGGCAGTTACATTAAATGGTTTCAAGAAAACTGTGGAGTTCACCACTACAAGCACGTCACCAAGTGAAACACAGACTGTGGTTTTCACTAATTTACCAGCAAAGGTAAATATATAACAAGTCAAGGAAATGTTTAGATGATTAAATTCTCCTTAGTGAATGTCAAGTAATGCTTGTAATATCTTTTTCATAATTTGGTTTGTTACAGCTGAAAGATTATTTGGTCTAAATGGTATTTATGTATTGCAATTCTAAGAATTTTATAGCAAAAATAATAACATACTTTAAAGTCTGTGCATTATCATTTTAAATCTTCTCTAATAACATACTTTGTTTTTTTTTTATCTCTGTATGAACACAGAAACTTTTTGATGAACAATGGCATCAACTGCGTCTTCTTGTAACAGAAGAAGATGTGACACTTTATGTTGATGATTTGGAAATTGAAACTTTGGCTCTGGAGCCTCCTATTGGCATTTTTATCAATGGAAAGACACAAGTTGGAAAATATGTCAGAAAAGAAACAACTGTTCCAGTAAGTTTAGTAATGATGTATTCATACGTTCATTAGTGACAGTGCACCAGTATTGTTCTAATTAACATATTTTAATTCATTTATAATGTATTACTCTAATTCTACATCACTGGAATCAAAGTAATATTATTTTAAGTGTGGTTTCTTAATTTGAAATATAGTTAAAAAAAACATTCTTAAAAAAAATCTATGCATATTGTGTTTTAAGTTGGAATATAAGCAATATTTTATTAAGCAAACGAAAATTAAACACATTGCCACCAATGTTTTGATGATGACATACTTTATTTGCAGCAAAGGATTTCATTATACTAACATAATAATAATAATAATAATAATAATAATAATAATAATAATAATAATAATAATAATAACAATAATAATAATAATATTTTGATCAGTTTGAAATACAGAAGTTACGGATCTACTGTGACCCAGAGCAGAATAGCAGAGAGACTGCTTGTGAAATACCTGGAATAGTGAGTAAAAGAATTTTGGATGTTCATTTTTGGCTCATGTCAATATATTCCAGCTATTAATGTCACATTATTATTACTTAACCCATAATGATATAACAGTGATACTGGATATGTATTTAATTTTCTTCATCACTTGTGGTAAGTGAAGCTTTGAATAAATGTTTTATTAATGACTTTATATTTATTAATAGGTAAGTGTGCTATTAAATACAATAAGACTAATTGTCTGAATCAGTTCAATATCTTAAAATTCTTTGTCACATCATTATACACTGGCTAGCAAATAATATGCTACTACCCTTGTCATCAGGGAAGAAAAAGCTATTAATTGAATAACCTGTGTAAGAAGCGCTTGGCGCTCCTTACATTTTTATGTGGTCCTTTCAGTTTATGAGCTTGCATTCTGTTCCGCTTTAAGTTAATAAACTGTTCCATTTTGTTATTTGTTCCCTCGTCACACGTGACAGGGACTTTTTGTTATATATATACTTTCGGTGTCCGTTCATCCCTGTCGTGGATTGGCTTTGTTTATGTTTCGTGTTTGTGTATCGGTTTTGATGCCTGTATTGCGTGTTTTGGCCATACACCTCAATAAATGCCTTTTTTCCCCTCACCTGGAAACCTGCTCGACGTGGGCGAGCTCCCGTTTTGCTCCCGACGCGCAGCGCATTACAAAATCCACGACCAACTAAACTTTGGAGCTAGTTTTGCCAGGTGAGCGGTTTTTTTTTTCCGTTTTCGTTTTTTTTTTATATTGTCGGGTATGACGGCCCCTTGGTGGTGGAATGAGGAGGTGGTAGATTGCTTTTGGGGAGATTCAGCTTTTTCTGAGAAATTATAGTCCGAGGATGAAATGCTGGAATATTTACTTTGTAATCACATACTCCCTTGTTTTACCTTCCTTAATTCGCCCGGGTTGGTCCCGAACTTCGCCCGATGCGCGATTAAGTGGCCGTCACCTACCTCACCACCCAAACAGAGGTCCCGGCGCAGGCGCGTCACTCGTTGTGAGCACCACACAGCGAGCCCGTGGAGCGGGTTTATGCCCACAGTGTCTCAGCCGGGGACGGCCCAGCCCACAGTGTCTCAGCCGGGGACGGCCCAGCCCACAGTGTCTCAGCCGGGGACGGCCCAGCCCATTGTGTCTCAGCCGGGGACGGCCCAGCCCACTGTGTCTCTGCCGGGGTCCGCTCAGCCCTCTGTGTCTCTGCTGGGGGCCACCCAGCTCAGAGTGCCTCATCGACTGCCCGAGGAGCGGAGAACTCTGTGCCGCCCTCGACCGCCCGTGGGGTGGAGAACTCTGTGCCGCCCGCCACTTCGTCCACCCGAAGGGGCGAAGAACTCTGTGCCGCCCTTGACTGCCAGTGGGGCAGAGAACTCCTCTTCAACCGTCCTCCTCCTCGTCCACCCGAGAGGTGGAGAACTCTGTGCCACCCGCCTCGTTGTCCACCCAAGGGGCGGAGAACTCAGTGCCGCCCGCCTCATCGTCCACCCGAGGGGCGGAGAACCCAAGGCCTTCTCCTCGACGCCCACCGGAGCGGAGGGGATCTGCCCGTCATTGCGCCCCCCTGCGTTGGACGCTTTTGAAAAAGGGGAGCTCGGTGCTCCTTACATTTTTGTGTGGTCCTTTCAGTTAATTAGCTTTCATCCTGTTCCGCTTTAAGTTAATTAACTGTTCCATTTTTTTATGTGTTCCCTCGTCACACGATAAATATATACTTTCGGTTTCCGTTCATCCCTGTCGTGGATTGGCTAAGTTTATGTTTTGTGTTTGCGTGTCGGTTCTGATGCCTGTATTGCGTGTTTTGGCCATACTCCTCAATAAACGCCTTTTTTCCTTTCATCTGGCAACCTGCTCCTTCACGGCTTGACGTGGGCAAGCTCCCGTTTTGCTCCCGACGTGCAGCACGTTACAACCTGGTTATTCAATACATTAAAGATGATATAATTTTATTGCCACATAATCTTGCAAAACCATAACATAAAAAAACAAAGCAACTTTGATTGTTCAGACCAAATGGCAAAATATTTGATAACAGTTCTCTCTATTATGCAGTTAATACGTTCTGTTTTGTTTTGTCAATTTTTTGTCTTGTAGAATGGAGAGGTAAATACATACCACTGACATTGTTTGCATTTGAAAGTAAGTGCCAGTTAATTTTATTTGTAAAGGTAAGTTTTATTTTGCTTTTGTGCAGTATATGTAAACTTAGTCATCTCTTCAAAATAAGGCTTGTTGGTTAGGTTAGCAGAACATCTCATTGGTTGCTTTTTTATCATCTTTATTGACTAATTGGTGGGTGGTAGTAAAATTGTAAATCTTTCAAAAGCACAGACATATCAACAAGCACAACAAAAATGTTATTAGTATTACCATTTAATCTACTTGCATGTGTTTTGGTCTGTGGACATAATAATGCAATATATAATCTTTAAAAAAGCTTTTTACCTTCTATTTGGGTCTAAATATTGAACTCAGTATCTTTTTGCTAAGTGATTTGCCTACCAATTTTTGTTAGTGTTACTATATACAACTTAGTGACTTGCTATATTTTGTTGCCATATTTAGTAATTTTTTAGACCCTCTAGCGACTTGTTTTTTTTTTTTTTTGTTTTGTTTTTTTTAAACATTGTGACAAATCAAGCAACTTTTTCTGGTGTGATTAGAGACTTTTGCAGACTCTAGAGTGAGCACACGTTCATTAACTTCTGTGATCAGTGAGCAGCAGGTTCTGCTGTGCGTCCTGTGGTCAATCTTACAGTCAGAGGAGACCCACACTCCAAAGAATGCGTATGTGTATGCGTAAAGCCGCTGCAAACCCCGCCCCATTACATAGAGGAATGTAAATATAAATGTATCTTTAGTGTGACACAAAAATAATTTAATGTATTAAAGAAATTAAAGAAAACATAAGAAACTTACTGAAAAAAAAAAAAAAGTAAGTAACTCTGCCAAAGTGTCTCTTTCAAGCCCACTTTGTCGGTCACAAGACCAGATAAAGGAGGAGGGTTGAATGCAGAGTAGCATTTCCAACTCACATAACAGTCATTTGATTAAACATTTAACAACACAGGATATAGTTTATGTATGTAATTTAAATAAATGTGATTTGACTAGAAAAAGCATTACAAAGTTATGTTGTTGAAACGTGACCAGCCATGCAAATCAGGAAGTACGTCATTTAGCGACTTCTAGCAACTCTAAGAACAGCCAATAAATACTTTCCTTACCGAGGAGTTGGCAACAGTTATGTTTGTTAATGTTGTTTATTGAAATATTTATTTCTTTGGATTTGTTTGCTGTAGCCTTATAATCAGTCTTTTACCAGACCAAGGAAGCCAAACGCTAGAAAATAGTCTATGTGTCCACAGTATTTTGGCTGTATATTATATTTTGCATACAATATGTACTGTGTAGTGTTATTGTAGTGTAAGAAAAGTTGTTGTTCTGTTGATTTAAAAAGCCTAGAATAATGGCAGGTATCTTGTGTTGATTGCAGTGTGCTGGTGGCCCAGCTGATGTTGATCCAACTCCTGAGCCATGTGTCTGTCCACCAGGGCCACCTGGAATTCCAGGCATAAAGGTAAAAAAAAAGTTTTTTTCAGACATTTTTTACTTTTCTGTGACGATATATTGCAGTTTACAGTTTGCATGCACTTTTGTCTTTTGTCAAATTAGTGTTTTTATTACAGCTTGGGCTACAACAAGTGTTCTAATTTAATTCCTTTTTTAGGGTGAGCCAGGTAGAACTGGGATTCCTGGTAATCCAGGTCCTGCTGGTGCTGATGGTAAGCCTGTGAGTACTGTGCAGTTTAATCAGTTAAACCTCAAAACAATTGGAAGATTTACTTTAAAGGGCTTTGTTTGATTTCTGTTAAAATATCTGAATTATAGTGATGACATTTTTTTATTGTAAGTAAGTCCAAAAAATTGTTTTATGATCTTTTGTGTCTGCGCCATTTAAATAATAGCCTTTGCTAATATACTGTATCTATGCAGATGGGTGTGGTGGTCTTAAAATGAGGTGTAATCATGTAAATTTCAGGTGTTTTGCTTACTTGACAACAAAAAACACAAGTGCACCACGGACTGAAAATAACCTAGGCAGACCTCACCAGTCAGACATTCATTGCTATCCTATCAGTAAATTGTTAACATATGCTTGTACATCTATGCTTCAGAAACACACCTATGCTTCATAAACACGCAACAGTGCACAAACCAATAGCATGTGCCAGTTGCCACCTGTGCTTTGTATATTCTCATGGTTTAACCATGGGGTTGAATGTTATGGTATTTTTTTTTCTGAACAAAAAATTTAAGTCCATATTTATTTCAATATATAAATATTGTAAGTAATAAGCAATTAAAAGAGATCTAAATAATAAGCTGCTCCATTGTGGGTAATTATATCACTGACAACACCTTTTTATGTAAGGGATTTCCTGGGCAAAGCGGAAGTGCTGGTCCTCAAGGTCTCCAAGGCATAAAGGTAAGGAAGTCTGTTTTTAAATCATAATTTTAAATTCACTTTTTTGTTGTTTTTTTTTTTTTTTTTCACTTGGTTTCTGTTTATTAGGGTTTGCGCGGGGCAACTGGATATCAGGGTGAAAAAGGAAGTCCTGGACTGCCTGTGAGTGCCTAGTTCTAAAACAGAGCACATAGTATTTTTAAATACTATAATCTTTAAACACTAAATAGATCTAAATGCATGTCATTGTATGTTAATGTAGTTCTTATCAGAAATGTTTTTGTTCCTGAGAGAATAGCCCCTTAAAATGATCATTATCAAATTAAACCTTTTTTTAGCATTATACCAAAATACTCTGCCTTTGTCTGATATTAACTGCTGTGGTTGTGGTTATTTTAGATTTAAATGAACTCTGTATAACTCTGATATCTGTAATTTTAAAATTCACTTATACTCTTTTAAACAGACAGATCTGATAACAAAAATGCTATTGATTTAGTAAATATCTTAATTTCATTTTTTTATTAAAAAAATTACAAAACAATACCTTAAACACAATAAAAAAAATCAGAGAAAGATACAAATTGCAGTTTTCAACATCAATCTATTTTAAAGTATTTACCAAAGGTTGCCACTGCAAACTGAATATTGTTAGTTAATTAATTTAAGTAATTGTATGTTATTGTCACGCTCCGCTCTACCTCAGGAACTCGGCTGCGCATAGAAATACGCAGCACCGAAGCGCCCTAACGCGCCGAAG
>JAOUQT010003343.1:0-12517 GCA_025769995.1 Xyliphius kryptos | reverse complement strand
CCCTGGGTGCTGTGCTGGCTGCTCACTGCTCTGGGCACGTGTGCTCACTTCACCTGTGTGTGTGTGTGTGTGTGTGTGTGTATATGTGTGTGTTTCACTGCACGGATGGGTTAAATTAATTAAAACTTGTTTAAAGATAAGATCAGATAAGATATGCCTTTATTGGTATAGATTGCATTATCACTTCATTACATTTTTAACAAATAAAAAGCAAATTGAAATAAAAAAAATGTGAATAAACATCATGAATAAAATTGACCAAACATCATTTCTACAAAAGCATTTCAATTAGGTTGAATTCGGGACTTTAACACAACAGCATCTTACATTTTAATTCTCAGCTGTTCTGTTGTAGATTTGATTGTGTTATTTGAGACCATTGTCTTGTTGCATGTTTGAGTTACAGCACTGCCAAGCTTTAGCCTTTTGGTTTTGTCTGTTTAAAGGACATTGTTTAAAACTTTTCGTTTGTTCAGAAGTACCTTTGTAAATCATGTCATGTTCTTTATAGAAAAAAAGGCAAACAAGCAAATCTAATCATGAACTTCAATATGTTGCGCCTGAGAAAGCTGATAATTAGTTATTATTTAAATACAGTTATGTATGAGACAATTAATTGTGAAAAGTATTCAAAGAAACATGTTCAATCATATTAAAAGTTTGTATAAGTGCATTTCGGTTGTGATTTTGTTTTTGTTTTTTTTGCCTTGGTTTTATTATTGTTTTTTCCTCATTTTCTGTGTGACTGACCTAGAATGATTCAATGTATGTGCTTCTGTCAATAAACCACTGTGCTATGCAATGAATGCAAACTGCATGAATGCATTTCTGACATTTGGTTGCTATGCCAATATAAAAAAAGAAGCATTTAAGTTCACAGTCTCCATTTATTTTTAAGGATATATAAATGACTAATTTGTATCAGAATGAAAACAGTCTCTGTCAGCAAGCCCAGATTCAGCAAAGGATTATGTAAGTGCAGTGCTGGAAGCAGTTACACATACCAGTGGTTTACAGTGAAGCGATAAAGGAAAAAGCGGGGTAACCCGCCAAACATCTACAGCTCTATAAATAGCAGACCTTTTGCACATTTGAAAAATTATACACAAAAAATGCATTTCTCTTTAACATTTCTTTTGTTTAAGATGTCCGTTAGTGTATCTATCTATTGGCACAATTGTTCTTCCAATATTTAGCTGCACCTGCTGACCAGCTTCAGCCATCTTAAGACCATGATTTTAAACATGGTCTAAATTGTTGCCCTTTCATAGAAATGTACAAATTAAGCACGAGATTATGACACCAGGTTTAGTACTTTTGCATGTAATGACCTAGATCTAGAGATCTAGAGCCTAAATGTTTTGGAGGGTGAGGCAATTCAACAGACAATCAGTAGAACACATTTTTGATAAGGCAAAAAAAGAAAAACAGTCGATTATTGTACACGACCATTTGCATAAATGTAAAAAAAAATTAGCAAAATGTGAAACAATGAGAAATGCTATTATGATGTGCACAAGTGACAAGGAGATGTAACGATTGAATGAACAGCTTTGACAATTTCTGATCTGAGAAATAAACCAAATCAACTGAGAAAAACTGTAATGTAGAAATATCTCAGCTATGATCAAATTTATTATCGCAGCTTTATTATTAACACCTGTCACATGTAACATCATCATAACTTAAATCCCTTAAACAATACAACAAATCTGTCAAATATAACTGTATATTTCTATTTTTTAAATAACTTTAATTAATAAAATCTTACTATTTGTTTAAAAATGTATTCTTAACAGGTTTGATAATGCCAAAAATAATTTACTGTCCATAAATTGTGATAAATACTAACAATAACAGCTATCCATTACATGTGAATTGATTTAGCATTCTCTTCAGCAGCTGCCTTTTAGAATTCTTCTGGGTGTCACTCGTTTTAGGCAAAAGTGCTTTGTCAATATAAGTGACTTGGAACTGACGCTTTTGCTGCAGGCCTAAGGACTGATTTCTCCCTCAGTGTAATTCCAATATTGGCTCTGTTTTAGAATGATAGCCAGTCAGTAAGTTTGGACTTAGTTCTCCAAACCAACATGTTACAAGATAAGTCACAGGAATCCTTATAGCCAAATTCATTGAATTTATTCCCACAGTGAGAATACTGTTATAAGGAATGAAAATGAGCTAGAATTCTAGGAAAGTGACATCCTACACATACTTTACCTTTTCATTTCATTTACTACATGAAGAGGTATAGATTTTACACCAATCAGGTTACATATGATAGAAAGGGGATTGAATTTTAAACATGAATAGACTTGCTGTCGAAACACAGAATGATTAAATTTATCAGCAAAAATGAATTAGCCTGAATTAAAAGTAAAAAATGATGAAAAAAAATGAATACTGATAACAAAATGACTCACTGACTCATCACTAATTCCCTACTTCGCCCAGTACATACAATACTGAAATTCTGCATTGTGATTCCCTATCATTCATTTATTCATTCTCTTCTGCTTATTCCTTTATTAGGGTCGCGGTGGGGTTCCCCATGCCCATCCAGGGCAGAACATATCGGGCGCAGGACAGGGCGCCAATCCATCTGTGGGTACACACTCACTTACACAGCCACACACACATACACACACTATACAGTGCAATTTAGAGCATTCAATTTACCTTTAATCTATGTTTTTGGAATGTGGGAGGAAACCATAGAACCCTGGCGGAAACCGCGGACACGGGTAGAACATGGAAACTCCACCCAGATTGGGATTCGAACCAGGAATCCCCATCGCTGAGAGTCAAATGTGCTAACCACTAAGCCACCTCATTCCTAATCATGTCCTTGAAAAGTCTTCCCAAGTACCTTAAATGCCGAAACTTGGCATCGTGATTACCTGCCATGTTCTTGGTAAAACAAACGGCTTCTCGCTTTCCTGCGTCCAAATATTCATTTGGTATCGCCATCAAACGCAACAACTCGGATGAATTAGAGTCTTTGTGAGTACCTACAAAACTAAAACGTGGCTCTGTCATTCCTTAACGTGTCTTTGGAAAACATACTGAAAAATTCACATAAAAAAGCAACGTTTACACTGTAGTCAAAACTCACACTATATTCATTCCACATGTTTATTTCAGATTTTAAATTGCCACAAACCTCACTCCACAATGATACGTTCATTTTAGTATATGAATTTTAAAGCCATCACTCATTCAAAATCAATTGCCTTTCAACTACTACAATCTACCCCGGAGCACAGCATAGGTATTCTGTTAGTATTACTTTCAATGTTATTTGTTAACATCATCACATAATTTGTTGGCAATAATCACCACATTTTAAAATACTTTTTTCTTGTGTGTAACTTTGTAATCACAGTAATGGAATTTATTTTGAAATGATCTAGAGGTAATACTTACCATGAGTAAACTATTATATGATAGTCAGCAAGTATTATATGTGAAGGAAAAAATGTATGGAAAAAAATGCCAATGGATTGGGGAGTAGCTGCTGGATTTACTTGTAAAGCATTACATCCATTACAACCATTTACAAGTTGGAACTTTACCCAACAGAACTATGGACAAATAATATAGCTCTAATGTTTTAATGACAATACACACGGAAGTTTACCTGAGAAGCTGTCTTGCTTCTGTAATGAACATAGTAGCCACGTTGTTTTTGTAGTACTCATTGTTATTTAACACAATTTTGTTGCATCCACAATTCTGTTGCCTATGTAAAGAAACTCTGGTAAGATTACTTGGTCCAAAATAAGTTCTGTGGTCAGGCAAATCCATGTTTTAACTTGTATTTTAAATTTTGGATGTCAGATATAAAGCTGCAAAACACCAATAAGACAATTACCAATAAAAAAGCTTCTTTAATGACATGGTTGCATCAGTGCTCATGGCATGGGTGCTCTGCATATATATGAAGGTACTATTAAGAAGGGTATATTAAGATTTGGAAAAGACATATGGCAGACGTCAAACTCTCTTCATGTCAGTTTTAGGAGGGCAATGCCAGGCCATATTTTGCATACATTATGACAGTGTGGTTTTGTAGACATAGACTGTATGAGTTTGCTGGGTCTGCCTGCAGTTCATATCTGTCTCCTATTGAAAATGTTTGGCACATCAGGAAAATTAGACAATGATGCCCACAGACTGTTAAGCTGTTCAAGTCTTATACAGCAAAATCTGTACTTGCATTTTACTTGCAGATTAACAACAATTTGTATCTTCAATTACCAAATGATGAAAAAGTATAAAAATTATGAAACTCATATCTTTTTATGGGCTGCAGTCATCAGTTTTTATATTCAGTTAATAATTGTTTAAATTTAAATATTTTATTGTCCACCATGATTTTAAATTACAGAGGACATAAAAATGAGGTGTTAAGGTACTAAATGTATTACACACTCATTCTTTACTGAACTGATATAGTTTTCTTTAATGTTTTTTTTTTTTAATCACTACACAATCTGTACATGGGTGGCCTACATTGTTGATGCTGCCCGGCCGCTCAAAGAGGATGAATTCCCCACTGAGTTTTGGTCCTGCCTAGGTTTCTTCCTTAAAAACCAACTTCACAGGGAGATTTTTTTTTTTGCCAATGTTGCTTCGGCTTGCTCTTTGAAGGTTCAGGCGCACTATTGTAAAAAGTGGTATATAAATATATAAACTTGAAACGTTACAGTTAAATTGAACAATAGGGAAGTAAGTAGTCTTCTACTGTGAAATCTCAACAAGCTGAAATTCTATTACAAATTTTTTTTTGGAACTTTCAGGTGGTTATTGTTCTATGATCAGTCTAGACCCATTTTTTACAACAACTGCTTTGGATGTTACAAAGATATTTACACAATCTAGGAATCCACTTTAAATCATAATACAGTGGTGCCTGCATGTTTGTGAATTTGGAATTTTTTTTTTAATTACCTTTTTAAACAATTCCTAAAAGTAGATAAAGAAAACCAATTAAATTCAGTTCATAAAGTGATATCATGATTAGAAGGCAACTCATGATTGATTTGGTCTTTCAGAGATGATGTGATAGATGAGTGATAAATGATAGCTATGAATTGGCTATGACTAAATACAAAGCAGAGGGGATTTACCAACCACCACCTCCACAAAACAAATTTTAATAAGGAAAAAAAGAAAGACAAAAGCTAGATTGAACATCTGTGTAGTTTATACATTAAAGAACGGGTTCAGATCGCTTGTCATCTGTTCTTAAGGCTCATTTAGCCCTAGAAAGAAGACTTGTCTTTTCAAATAGAGGTCACACAATGTTTTCTACACATTGTGCCAATACTGTATACAATATTGGCAGACATTTCTAAAAAACATCTAATTTCAAATTGCCTATCTTCTAGAAAAACAAGCCAGTAGTTTTAAAAATATAGTTCAACAGCTGCCAAGTGCAAAATTGTGGAATGAAAAAGGCTTAAAAACAAAGCAACAATTAACAAAGTGTGAATGAATGAATGTCACCCTGCAGACATTCAGTGAAGCAATCATTTAGAGGATAACAAAATATCCATGTAAAAACAAATGTTAAACCAGGACTAGTTAAAAGTATTTTTTTCAAATTTTGCTTTTTAGCAAAAAAAATGAAGTGGCCGTAGCTTATGAGTCCAAATTGTTTTGGGTTTTGTTTTGAGGCCTAAACGCATTTTGTCACACTATAAATCAAATTATTGTATAGCCCAATCGGTGTGACTTTTGTTTTTAATATGTTTATATTAGATGTAATCCTTACACTTGTCTATATTTTCATTTCAATCATAAAAATAGTGGCATCATCGAAGATTGGCAAAGATGACCACCAGCTGCACCAAGTCTGTAGGACTCACTGTCTTGGTTACCCAATGCATTTTACCCAAGAAAACAATAATAATAATAATAATAGGATACAAACTGAGCCAAAACAGTACAGCATTAAGTACTTGTATAAATACTTGTTTTCATGTGAAGTGGGAGGATACTTGTGGGATCAGCATATCAACATGCTTATCATTATTATCTAAGAAGGACTAATAGATCAGAAACATTCTAACAGATAAAATGGGTTTTAAATAGACTGCAAATTAACATTTTAAGGCTCATCAGTGTCAAAGTGTGAGCTCTTATTTACATGCATGGTCTTTCAACTTTGCTGATTGGCAGTCAATTTTTTACCACTCTCACGTGTCTTACCTTGACCTCTCTTGTAGTAGTGCTAAGTCAAAAACCAGCAAGCCTGTTCTACCTCCTTTTTCTTATCTCACAGAGTCCATTACCTTTCAAATCCACTCCACTGGGCAACAGATTATCTTTTTTGCCACAGTTTACCTTCAAGCTGTCACCTTTGCCATTACCTTGCTGTAAGTAACATCAGTGCAAAAGAATCAAACAAGCATTCCAACACAAAACTCACTGTAACCAAACAAAATATATTAATGTTGTTTTATTTAACATTTGTCTAGAGAAACTCTACTTTGTCTACTTTAAACTCAATGCTGAATCCATTTGACTTTAACTCTAATCTCTTCTCATTATCTTCTGACTATTCCTGTGGGGGGAGAGCGGGGAGTTCCATGCCCATTTAAGGGGAGAACATTTGTACGCGGGGCAGATACACCCAGGACACAGACACACATACACACATACAAATACAGATACAAACACACACACACACACACACACACTAGTTTTTACATTGACTTTATTACTTTATTAACACTTTACGAACAATTGTTGAATTTAGACACCTAACTATGTAATTTTATTAACTCTATGCTTCCAACTTTCCAACAGTTTGGGGACGGCCCTAATTTTGTCCCAACCTAATTGTTCACAAAGTAAAATTAAGTAAGTTTAGTGTGGTTCACACATATTATCTACCTCAGCCCTACTGAACAACTTTAGAATGAAATGAAATGGACATTTTAAGCCAGGCCCTCTTACCCCACATCATTGTCTGACCTTAAAACTGAAAAAAAGACACTCCAATATATCATAGAAAAGCCTTCCCATAAAAGTGAATAGCTTTTATAGCTGCAAGAGGAAAACCAGCTTAGAATTGTAAGTCATAAAAGCTTGTGTGGATGTAATATCGTTTCAAATATAACTGTAGATATTTGCCATTACATTATAAGTGAAAACGGTGTAATAACACATTACTAAACAAGGTACAATCTTTATCTTTATTTTAATTGCAGATTTGGGAATGCAGTTTTTGTTGGCAGTGGCATCTTGCCAAACTCAATATCAGTAGGTCAATTGGCTTAACCAAATAAATCTCTGGTCATTCTGTAGTCCTCATTACGGCCCCAAATTATACTCTGGGTTAAAGTGAGATTTTCTATGTGAAAAATTAAAGTTTTTTTCCAAAACTATATATGTTTTAAACTGTATTGTCAGGACACTTACACTAAATTGTGTTTTGGACTATTTCTGTTTATCTTTTTCTTCTCTTGGTTTTTGTGTTTATGTCCCCCATGTGTATCATTCAGTTGATTATGTTCTTATGTTTACCTGCTTCTTTTGTCATGTTTGTTTCTACTTCATTTCTTTCTCATTGTCCTTGTCCATTTAATTCACATTTTGTTCTTCAGTTTGGTCTCAGTGGTAATTTGAAATTTTGTGTCTTCTGAGCACACTGTTTCTCTCTATCTATTTTATTTACTTATATACGGTATGTATTATTTGGGCTCTCTTCCTTTGTTTCATGTTCTGTCACATTCTTGTATTTGTTTGTTACGTACTTTTCTGAACTCATTCTATTATTGTTGAATTTTTGCCATTCAAAATTGTGTTAATACCCAGAGTGCCAAATATAGGCATAACTTACATGATGCCGACTACAAAATGAGGACACAATTTCATTATTCATCTTTCAGCTTCTCACTTTTTAGAGGTCACCACAGGGAGTCAATCTTTTCCATCTCACCCTGTCCTTTGCATCTTCTACTCTAACCCCAACTCTCTACATATCCCCCTTTACCACATCCATACATCTCATCTTTGGCCTTCCTCCTGTTTCTCCGGTCTGGGAGCTCCATCTCCAACATCCTCCTACCAATATATCTACTGTCCCTCCTCTGCAAATGTCCAAGCTATCTCAGTCTGCACTTTCAAAATTTATCCCCAAATTGCTGTCCCTCTGATGAACTCATTCCTAATCTTGTCCATCCTGGTCACACCTAAAAAAACATTCGACAGCTCTACTTCCTCTCCCTTTGTCATTGTGTCTGAATGAATTACAAACTCCCAGTAAAGTGATGAGAAGTGAACCTGATGTTGTTCATTATTTTGTATCAAAATGTAAAGTAGAAGTTGTATCAAGTACATAACAGACATTTAGAATTAGAATACATTTATGGAGGTCTAGATTTTTTAGAACTTCTAACTTTTGTTTGGCTGCTCAGTTTATTACACTTCACATTGATATCTTTCCAGTTAGACTCTGGAGAACTATAGTTTGGATTATGCAAAACTACGTGTCCAAATCTTGATATCAGTCCAGGAATCTACCTGTTGTTCAATGTAAAGAAAACACTTTACAGAAAACCTTTTATAAATAAATAGAAAATGATGTTGCCTCTTTTCACACATGACACATTGACTTTTGCAAGGCTTTAAAAAAAAACTTGGAATCCAGGATTGGCATGCAAATTTTCAGATAAAAAATTAAATGTTATGTTCGGCATAATTTGCAAAATATGGCATACTAAAAAATACATAAAGCATAGTGCTGCCAAGATTGGGATGTAGGAGTGTATCACTTCAATTCGGACTTGGCAATTGGTTAGAATTAAAGGGAAGTGGATTCTGCCAAGTATGGCCAAATTCTGAGAAAAAGCAGGTGACCATCTGTCGGACAGCTGAGGATGGGCAGGTGGTTTTACTGTGCATCATAACCACCCATACTACACTAAGCACACAATCTAAATGAAATATCTTAATAATAGTAAAATAAATGGTATCTAAGTAAGAGCTCTGAGCATAGTATATAAATTATCTGTAAAGACTTGATGTTTTTGCATTACTTTTCCAACTTAGGTAAGCACAGAAGCTCTTGCGTGTTAAACAATACCATTTATAGATATATTTTTAAGACATTTTAAGACCATTTTAAGACCATTTTAAGACATTTTCATACTGTGTGAGAATAAATAATGACTGTCTCTAAGGGACTGATCTTTTATAGTTTCTCTGAGAGACAGCTAACTCATTGACTGATATCACTGAGACATGGTTCCATGCCAGACATACAAGTAATCTGTGCTGAGTACCCCAATGCTATAAACATGCAGTCCAAACAGCTGTTACTTCACTAGACCCTGAACACAGACTAATTAGCTATTATAGGGAGGACATATGGTTAAAAATGTTATACAACAAATGATTTATAGTCAGGGGCTTATATTTATCATTAATCTTAGTGGGTAACATCCATTTCATTCACATTAACTCCAGTTTGAAGGTGACTTTAAGTAAAATACTAAATATGACATATCTCTTGACTTGTAAGTTGGCTTCCAGAGGTTTGATCATTTTGGCATGTTAGAGTTGTGGGGGCAAATTTAGCAACAAAAGATGTATTTGGGGTGTGGTAGCTCAGTGGTTAGGGTGTTGTGCTAGCAATGCAAGGGTTGTGGGTTCAAATCCCAGGTCCATTAATGTTTACAATGTGGGTCCTTGAGCTAGGTCCTTACTCTTCATTGCTCCAGGAATTCTGTATGTAACCCTCTGACCCCAGATATTAAGTGGGATACTTGTAAATCGTTTTGGTTAAAGGTGTCTCTCAAATAAACAAATGTAAATGTAGTTGTATGCATACATGTATGTAAGTATATACTATTGTAATGCTCTGCTTGCTAGTTTCCCAACTTCAACAATCAGGCCTCTACAATTGGTATAAAACGACGCAGCTCAACTCGTGTTCAACCAGCCAAAGCTATTCATGTCACTCCATTACTCCTCTCTATCCATTGACTTCCTGTAGCTGCTCACATTTAGTCCAAGGTACTAACTCTGGTTTACAGGACAGACTCTGGATCTGCCCCCTCTTACCTTCAATACATTTAACTAATTACAGCTCCGACTCGTTCACTGCGCTTTAGTGATGAAAGTCACCTGGTGATTCCCACTGAGGTGCAAATTCTCACTCCATTCCATTCACCACAGCTAAATGGTGGCACGACCTTCCCAACAACATCCGTAAGGCTGTGTCAGACAATTTTTAATTTGAGCCAGATCGAGTAATGCACAGGGTTAATGGTAGTACAGTGTGGCTATTCTGACTTGTGGTGTTATCTCATTTGCAAGTCACTTTGGATAAAAGCGTCTGCTAAATGACTAGATGTAAATTTAAACTTAAATGATTACATATACCATCTTGTAAAGTAGCACCTTGAGCAAGAACCTTAACCCTCATTGCTCCAGGGTCCTGTTTCAACCCTGTGTTCTGATCCCAACCAAGTTGGGATACCTGCAAGTCGCTTTGGATAAAAGCGTCTGCTAAATAACTAAACCTAAATGTAATGTAATTTTATGCCAGTCTCAGTTCATCGTCTTTTACGGTATATATGTGTATAATTTAGGACCCTCAGGACAATCATGCAGGTAATCTTTAACAGTTTGATCGTTGGTGTATGTGGACAGTGGAATCGAGACTGATGTGGTGGTGAATTTCTCCCCGTTACGGCATGGTGTGAGGAATGGATTTTGCCTTTAATAAAATATACTTGATCACTTTATATACTTTAGTTACACTTTACTACATATAAGTTAGTGTTTCCCTCCGCTGACTGATTAAAGTTCACTTCCTGAAAGGTGTGAACAGGGGTCCATTTTTGTAGAGTCTGCATGTCCTTTCTGTGTTTTTTGGAGACCTCTGGTTTCCTCCCACATTCCAAAGACTTACTAATGGGTAGATTGGATATAGTAAACTGTTCCAGCCTTTGGGGGTGTGCGTATCGACGTTAGCCTGGATAAATAAGTGCGTCTGGTGTAAAACAGGGACAAATTATTTAAAAAACAAAACAGAAAAACCCTGTTTTTTTCCCACAGTGGTGAATCTCAATGGAAACAACTCAATGAATTAGAATAATGCTTTTTATTATTTCTATGTCGTCTTCTAAATAAGTGGGTTTAGTATCTTAATGCACCTTAGATATAAGTCCATGCACTTTTTATTGTGATCATCACAAATAAACTTTTTTTTATTCCAAATTTGATTAATTTAGTTTTAAATTTCAAAATCACACATGTAATGATGTGTACATTACATTTACATTTAGCTATTTAGCAGATGCTTTTATCCAAAGCGATTTACAAGTACCCCAACATGGTTGGGATCAGAACACAGGGTTGATACAGAACCCTGGAGCAATGAGAGTTAAGGGTCTTGCTCAAGGACCCACATTGGTAACTTAAGTAGACCTGGGATTAATGAAGATACATTGACGTCACTCACGTTAAGGAAAACCAGGTCTTAAAACGAACGCGTTTTTAGGAATCAAAATGTGACCTTTAACAAATATTAAAAATAAAAACAAAGCCGGTGCTTCAAATTGACGTCGACATTTTCAGCATGGACAGCGGCAACCCTGTATCTAATGTTGTTCTCTCTTTTGCTATAATGAATATATACCTAAACTCATTTAATGCATTATAAACAACATGGAAGTTAACGTACAGTATGTGTGCGTGTCTGTGTGTGTGTGTGTGCGTGTGTTCCGACTGCATTTATGCCCGCAGTATGGGTTTTCTGGACATTGGGCGTTTTGAAAGCTGCAGTGGCTTAACAAATCTGGATCCTTTTCAGATGTAGCTCTGTTGTTCCGTGATTCCTCTGCACTATTTGTCTTGCACTATCAGCTTTGTTCAAGGAGATCTGAAAGAAAACATTGATTTATAACATAGAGACAACCAACAATGTCCTTTTTCTGGGTGATAATCATTAAAAGGAGCTGCGCCGGGTGAATTTTCATGTTTGTCGCCATGCTACTGTCCATTCTGTATAATGGTTTAAAAACATTTTTAAATTGTAAGTTTTATCTTAAAATCAACTGTGTTATAAAAAGCGTTGAGTTCAGATAATTAGGTTTAGTAAAATATATATGTGCTATGAGTGTCATGTTCTATAAGTAAAGCACAAGTGTTGTTAAGGAACCTTTGTTAAAACTTTCTTTATCAGAAAGTGTAAAGAATCGGTTATGACTTTACAAGCTGTATTATATAGACAACGCAATCAAGTCCACACATTAATTCTACACAACACCTATAATCAACTTTCATGGGTAGAGAGATTGTCAACCCCTTTAGGATCCCTGAAGAGATAAAGATGACCTCCATAATGTATGTGGAGTTCCTCAAACAGCACTTCCTGCAATGGTTCTAGAAGAAGAAGTGTGCATTCCGCAGCAAGATCCTGTTCATGCTGATGATGCAGCGTCTCATGCTGCAAAGAACACATCTGCATCTCTGGCTGCTATGGGCATCAAAGGGG
>JAOUQT010003342.1:0-23159 GCA_025769995.1 Xyliphius kryptos | reverse complement strand
TCTGACCACAACCAAGTTGGGATACTTGTAAGTCGCTTTGGATAAAAGCGTCTGCTAAATAACTAAATGTAAATGTAAATCTTTTACTTGCATCAGGGTTCATTTTAAAAAAAGGACCGGATTATGTCACGGAAGGTGAGTTTATTCGTGTTTTTGCTTTCAGTAAATGCATTTATGAATCAAACCTTGTTTTTTTGTGTTGGTAACGTTTTAAAAAAGCTATGAAGCACTCAAACTTGTGCATTATTGTGAATTAACCATGGGGAAGAGGTGTAAAGGCACACCGCTTGCGCACCGTTCCTAATAACACCCCTTTTACATGGTTTATTCACAAGAAAGCACACCCTCTTTGTTGCTTTATAATGTCACGGCTAAACAAGCGGCTCAGCCAATCAGATTTAAGGACCGGAACTACCCATTTTATAATATTTACTAAAGCAGTAGGCAAGAATAGCTGGTAGAGGTAAAAATATTAATTGATGCATTGATTATACAGCCGCCAATTCGATGCATTGATACGTCATCAACCGTGTTAATTAATGTGTTTGTATTGCTGGTATTTTCTTGCCGAGTTTTAACATCCGCTCTGACGTAACACATGATATTTCCTCCAACGCTGTGGGTGGCGCTACCTTATTATTGGTTTAAGAAGAAAGAAGAAGAAAGCAAAAATGTTACACTCTCAAAATACTGACTCGTCCTTTATTCTATAAATTAATGTTGCGTAGTATATAGAACAAATACGGGACGCCAACATCGGCGTTGTTCACAAAACCCCTTGTCTTTTAAAAATGTCTGCCACATTATACTCCTTAATGTAAAAACACTTATGCAAACAGTAAAAACTGTCAGTGAGTTTTTATGTGGTGCACAGTAGATTAGCAGACGGCTAATAAGACGGCTTGAATTAAAACACCGCTGCGGACACGTACGAACACTGTGTTTCATATTCCAATCATCTCCTGAGACTGATACTATACAAAACTTTAGGTCATGATAGAATTCATATCTAGCTTAAAATAAAATATATATTTTTTAATATACATAAATATACACATTTCCCAAATTAAACGTTTGACTGTAGAGGTCAGTTTTTAATTTGTTGACTTTATTTAATATTGAATAGACTTGCCGTGCACAGTAAGCATTAGACTCATTACAGCTGATCTTCTTGCACTTTGTGACTCTTTATGGAGTAACGGTTCTATTTACAGAGCGTTGATCACAACTGCTATAGTGTGCTAAACATTGTGAGAACAGAAAACTGTTTGTGTATCTTAATAAAAGGCTCATTATTGTCTTCTTGATTTTTTTAATGTAAAAAAAATATTGAGTATTGAATCTTATTTGAATCCGATCGGATCGAATTGTAATGTGTGGAATTTTTTAAAAAATACATTGTTGGCTTGAAGAATATCGAATGAAATAGGACTAGAATCCATAATTGTAGAACTAGTCCATCTATATGGTAGATGGAAGTCCACAGACCCAGTCCCAGCACCCCAGCTCACCCTGACTCTGTTCATGGCCTGTTGTGCTTGCAGCATGCGGACACTCTTTCTTGGTGTTCTCTCTGACAGCATCTGAGTGGATCCCAAGTAACTTGCCGCAAAGATAATGCCATCGATCAGATCCTCCTGATCGCATGGACCTGGAACTGCAAAATGGGACCCATACATGAATGATAAACCAGGATTGGTACAGAATTCTCAGAATCTTTTGGTTCATCCAAGGAGATAAAGAAGGCTGGACCTTACCATCCATGTATGTAGGGAAGGCAGACAAGTTTCTTCTCAGCTAAATGCACAAAAAAAAACATTTCCACATTTTAATATCAATGCAAATAATAAAATAATGTTTTCAAAGATAGACAACCATTTCCCAGTTGTTTACCTCCTCTGCTAATGGAAAGGTTGCGGAGGCATCTTCTTCTTTGTGCTCCACCGTCCTGGACGATTCTGCCCCGAGAGGGGTTACAGGACGTGGGACGGGAACCTGGGAACATTACAAAATGGTAGATAATGGTAGAGTAATGGTAGCTATCGTATTGTCATATCCAAGTTTACTGGTCACGTACCACGTGTTGTGGAGAGGACCGTTGAGGCGGAGACTGTAAAAAGAATTCAGGTTGACGCTCCTCCTCTGGACTGACCTCCCTTCTCATCACCCACACTGGCTCTTTAGGTTTATCAGGCATGAAGGGTGCACGCACCGCCTTTGTTTTAACCTCCTCTATGGCTTCCTTTATGTTTCTTATTGCCAGAGAGATGGTATCTCCCCCATCTTTCAAGTCCTGACCAGCAGGTATCATGTCCTCAACTGCGCCGATCTCAGAATCGCTTCTGAGCTCCGGGATTTCTTGATCTGAACTGTCGGTGGATATCTGTTTCCAAACATGCTCTCTTTTTCTAAAAGGACTACAGGCCTCGTCCCCCGACTGTTCGTCGTAATGGTGCAGTCTGGAACCAACGGAAACCCTCTGTCTCTCTTCCTGCTCAGAGATTGTGGATCTTGTGTCAAATTCACGTCTTCCCTCTGGATGCCATTCCACTGGAGGTGAATGATACAGATCCTGGTCTGATTCTGTTTGGGTCAGTGGATAGAACTTGGGGTGGAACTCAGAGTTTGACGGATGTGAATGTAAACTGGTCTCGGGACTGGAATCTGAGAATTGTTCCTCATTGGACAGAGGATCAGCTGAATCGTTAAACCTTGGGTCGGCATTGAGTGGAACGTGACCAGTGGAAATTGAGATGAAGTGGTTAGGACCTGTTTTGGGATCTTCGGAAAGTTGGGATTGAAAATTAGGAACTGGTGGTTGACGTGGAACCTCTGCATAGGGTGGAACATCCACTCTGATTGGTCCAGCCCTTCTACTGGAAGGTCTTAAGCTGGGAGTGGAACCACTTGGTATTGCAGTGCAATCCTCAGGTTCTGGATACTGTCCTGGTCTATCCTCTGACTCTTCGTTTCTAACTGTGCTCTCACTCTCTTCCTGTATGTCCTCGGCTTGCTCGTGGTTCTGAATGCTGCTCTCTGTACTAGACGAACAATGCAGGAATGAACTACTTTCTTCCTCCTCTTCTACAAGTGGAACTAGTGGTGTAGAGGAAGGAAGTTCTTCTTGTAAAGGTGTCAGATCTTCCTGGGAGGAAGGAGTCGATGGGTCCTGTGAAGATTCCTCGGGAGACATTGTTTCTGTGGCCGAACTGATCCCAGGAGCATCTCTGTGCTGAAACGTAGCTGGTTGTTCTTGACGTTCTCTGGGTCGTTGCCTGTATCTGTACTGACGGCCTCTGTCTCCACTCTGTCTGTGCCGCTTTCCCCCCAATTGTGGCTTCTGACTTGAGTGTGCATCTGTATCAGCACCCTTACTCACCCGTCTCTGTGCATGGCTTTGGCTGTGTCGTTGATGTGACTGGTTAGCGCCAGGCTGCTGATGGTGCGACTGCCTGTGGTGATGCTGGTGGTGATGATGGTGATGGCCATTTCCTGGATCATCCTGGCTGTTTAGCTGGCATGGCCTCCACCTGGGACGACCTCCCTCTTTAGGAGCACTCTTTGTCTTTGTGCCTTGATGAAGGGCAGGTGGTTTAGCCTCCGGCTCCTCCGGCGTGTCCCTGTGACTCATGGCTGCCGCTATGTAGTTAGCAAGATGCTGCACCTCAGCCTTATGAGAAATAAGCAACCGTAATTTAGACTGAATTAAATGGTGAGACTGAAACACAAAGGTCATGTTCGGGTATGGGCAGATGGCCGAGAAACTTTCTGTACAGAGTTTTGTATGTTCTCCCTATGTATGTATGGGTTTTCTATCCACAAAAGCTGTTTTTTTCAATCGGGAATGTATTATATAATATAATGTAATTTAGGGCGGCTCAGTGGTGCACGTTTGCCTCTTAGCTCTGGGGATCCAGGTTCGAATCCCCAGCGACCCTATTAGAGGACTGAGCAGAATGGATGAATTAATGGTTTTTCGTCAAATGCATCAACTAATAAAAATGCAGTACAGCTTCTAAATTCAGAAATGTGGCCTCAATCCTGACAGAATGTGAGTGATAAGCTTTGAGATTTCAGAAGTAATGGCAGATGGCAGAACCGAGGGCAAAGCAAACAGCAGTACCCACTGGTGCAGGGGTAAGGATAAGCGGAATTGTACAGTCAGCACTGAATACGAATACGGCATTAAGAGAACAAACACATTAAACGTTCTGTAGCACAAATGCTTCCTGATAATAATAATACATTAAATAAAGAGCATGTGATTATGTAAGTATTATATTAATAAGCTCTGTGTACATGCTTGTGCGTGTACATGCGTCTTTTATGGTGTAAAGTCTGATGTGATAGAGATGTAAATACTGACATTATAATTCTAAATCATTTTAAAATGTAAATACAATGATTCATCCCAACACCTTTAAATACATCATCTGGGATGTCTGAGACTGTGATGCACAAAGCACCTAAGTGTGTGTGTGTGTGTGTGTGTGGGTGTGTGTGGGTGTGTGTGTGTGTTTGGGTGGGTGTGTGTGTGTACGCAGGCATGCCTTCATGTGCATGTGAGCTAGTGTGTAATCCAGTCCCAGATGGTTTGAGTGTGGGCGGTACCCATCCCTCCCTCACTGCCCAGCCGGTACCTCAGATCATCCATCTGTTTAATGTTGAGTAAAAATGTTATGGACTCACCTCCATCTGACCTGATTGATCTGATACCCCCCTTTAGCGTGAGCATAACCATGCCTGTTTTTGTTAACGTATTTATTTGACACTATTTGTGATTAGATAACAGACAGGTTGCAAATACAGTAAATACAGTTCAGATCCGGCTGATGACTGTCAGATCTGTACATGACTGTCCTACACTGTGATGCTGCCCGGCCACTCAGGGAGGATGAGTCCCTCAATGAGTCCTTCCAAGGTTTCTTCCTAAAAAAAATAACATCATCTCAGGGAGTTTTTTGTTGCCAATGTCCCTTCAGCTTGCTTTTTGGGGGTTCAGGCTAAGAACTCTGTAAAGCTGCTTAGCTACAACACACTGTTGTAAAAAGCGCTATATAAACAAATTACTTAAACTGGAACTTGTTTCAGATCTGTGTTTGGGTAGTGCAGGCATGTCTCATAGTAAAGTCCTAGTGTATTATAATGAAGTCCTAGTGTATTATAGTGAAGTCCTAGTGTATTATAGTAAAGTCCTAGTGTATTGTAGTAAAGTCATAGTGTATTATAGTAAAGTCATAGTGTATTATAGTAAAGCCATAGTGTATTATAGAAAAATCATACTGTATCATAGTAATGTCATAGTTTGTAATGGTTAAGTTATAGGATATTATAGTACTGTCATAGTGTATTATAGTAAAGATATAGTGTATTATACTAAAATCAAAGTGTATCATTGTAAAGTTGTAGTATGTCATAGTGTATTATAGTAAATGTATAGTATATCATAGTAATGTCATAGTATAGTATAGTATAATCCCAGTATATCAAAATAAAATCAGTGTGTCAAAGTCATAGTCAGAGTAGTCTTTAATTATGATCCATAGGAACATGATGTTCCAAAATCTAGCTGTAGTTGAGTAGTAACCCCCCTGTGTATTGTAGCAGTTATAATGTACAATTGTACAATATAATCATACTGCATTATTAGAACAGGTCGTATTATAATATAATTGATATTAGTGAATAGTTAGCGTGTTTCATAGTAAAGTCATATTCCACCATAATGAAGTCTCATTAGCGCATTGTAAGGTTATTGCAGCACGTCACATCCTGGTCATTCACTCTCACTGTCGTTCACTGTCATTTTAAACCTGAAGAACGTGTGCATGAATCATCTGTAATGAACTGCTGAAGCTGCTCTGCTCTGGAGCCTGGCCTTCACTGCGCGCTCTGCTGCGTCCTGCAGGTGCGGCTGCGCGCTCATATGGGCTGTCAGGTCTGCTAGGACCCCCTGATGCCCCCCTTCTTCCTGATTCTGCCATTAAACCCGGTTCTGCCGCTGTGTGGGTTCGGACTCACCTGTTATGGAGAGGGTGGACGCTGGCGGTCGCTTCTGCAGGCTGTCTCCATCTCTGCTGTCTCTCCCTGATCTGATCCGCCCGCCCGCATCCGGCCACTCCGCTCAGAGCAGCGCAGTGAGCGGCCCCTCCTCCGCCATAGCACCCCCGAGCAGTGCCCACAGGATTACACACACACACACACACACACACACACACACACACACACACACACGCACACAATACAATAACACAGCCTCCGCGACACACCCTGTCCCACAACCCGCGTTACATTAAAATCTGTTCTCATTCTAATTCATATAGGAATAGCGGCCTCTACAGGCCATGCATTATAACAGTGACCGGTTTTGAAGCAACGCCGGCGTTTACCGTTTCTATGGTAACTGTATAGTCACCGATTGGCCAAGGACGTGTGTGTGTGAGTGTGGGTAGGTGGGAGGGAGCAATGAGGATTGTGAATAACGAGGTTTTTATATACAACACCATGCAGAAGTTTAAAATGATTACTGGTTTAGTGGTTAGCTAAACCATGTTTTCTCCCCGTGTCCGCGTGGGTTTCCTTTGGGTTATTCGGTTTTCTTCGACAGTCCAAACACATGGATTCACATTGTGTGTGTGTGTGTGTGTGTGTGTGTGTGTGTGTGTGTTTTTTTTTTTTTGCCTGTTTTTTAAATAAAACGTAATTCGCTTCCACCTGGCATCCCGGCTCCATTTAGTGCCTTCGCGCTTCATCTTGCATTCCGCCTCGCTGTTCGAGACATGACTAGTTTTTTCTGTGCAAATGCAATATGTCTGGCAGTCATTAGGTTAGATCAGTGAACTCGTAATGCACTTCATTCATATATAATCTTACAAACACAATACATCTTTTATACAGTATTTATTAAATTATATTTACATGTTCATATTTTCAAATATGTATAATGACCTATTATCTTGTCGTATATCCCACTTTCATGTATTTATGTATATTGATATGTGTACATTATGTATATATGTTTATACACATCAGTGATCATTGCACCTGTCACTCTTACTACCACAATTTCAATAAATAACATTATATATTTCACTTCTGGATGCTAACTACATTTCATTGGGCCTGTACTTTTATTCTGGTTTGGTTTGGATAGAAGAGTTTAAATTAGGATTTGGATAGAATCCGACTGGTTTGGTTTAGATCAGATGTGGGATTAGATATGATGCTTTAAATTAGGATTGTTCACACTTCTTTCCATATACTGAATAATTCACTGATTATTAAGGTGTCATGGCATCTCTCTGATCTGTTTGTATCTTATTCTGGTGTTTTTTGCAGTTTATTAGTTGCTACTTTTAATGAAATCATTACAAGATTGGAAGGAAAATACATGATTTATTCTTGTGGTATTAATACAGATTAACAGACGGAGCTGGATCATCAGGCTGAGGAAATCTGGTTAACATCTGAGTTCTCTGATCTATCACTCATTCATTTTAGTGCTCTGGATTTTACTCTGTTTTTCTCTTCCCTCCTCTTTCTCTCTACCTCTCTCTCTCTCTCTCTTGGAAAAATAAAAGTAATTTCAAAGTCAAAGTCTCTCTCTCTTTCTCTGTCTCTCTCTCTCATATCAAATACATATCCACAACCTCGCTATCCTTCTCTCTCACTTTCTTCAACTTGGACAGAGAACTACCACAAAACAAAATCTAATCATTTCAGTGTAAAGTGAAGGATCCAGAGGGGCAGCGGTAACGTGTGGATGTGTGGAGGACGTTTTGATTTATAGATGCAGATCTGAAGCTGGATATGGACTGAAAGGCTTTGACTGAGAAGAATTTAATTTATTATACAAAAGGGAAATAATGTTCTTGTATCTTCTCTTCCTTATGCCTGGTGAGTAAGAAAGCTGTTTTTTCTGTGTTTTAACTGTTAACCTGCAGATGATGCATTGACGACCTAAATTAGTTTTTATGCACCACATGGATAAAAGTATAGGGACAAACCTCTTAATCATTAATGAGTGCATGTATGACAGACAGACTGTAGGAGTCAGAGGAACACAAATGTGTCATATCCCATATTTTTACCGAGCAGGTCATCAAGTGCTGAGACTCTGAATAATTAAAAACAGCAGGACCTCCAAACTGCGTGTTACTGTGCACTGGACTCTGGAGCAAATGACACCTGCTCTGTATAATGACCGTGTAAAATTTAAGAGGTCATTTTGGACTTACTCCTTATTTTATTGTTATTTTCAAATATTTTTCTAAATGTAGTTTTTGGTAATTTTTTATTCACCAGGCGGCACTGTTGCTTAGTGGTCCTTACATGTTCTCCCGATGTCCATGTGGGTTTCCTCTGGGTTCTCTGGTTTCCAAACACAATCCATAAACATGCATTTAAAGTGAATTAGCAGCTCTAAATTGTCCCTTTATAGTCTGTAATTGTGTGTGATTGAGTGTGTGCCCAGTGATAGATTGGCGTCTTCTCCTGAGTGCCCAGTGCCTGAACATTCTTTCTTGGATGGGAATGGCGAACCACCATTACCCTAATAGAGGACTAAATGGAAGATAATTAATTAATTAATTAATTTACCAAGCCCTAATCAGGGTAATGGTGGTGCTGGAGCCTATCCCATTACTTATATCACAGAAATCTTTGTTATCTTTACGTCAATAAACTTGTATGTTTTTGGATTGGAAATAGGAAATCTATTCTGACTTGGAAGAACATTCGAACTCCAGACCCTGGGAGTCAAACCCTGAATCATCTTGCTGTTGGGCAACTGTGACCCCATATTTACTTGAAATTATTTAAATACTTTAATAATATTCGTTCCAACTGCAGTGATGATTCTATTTCAGACAGTCACAGATTCTGGGTTCGTGGCACTTGAGGATGATGTTAAGAACTACACAATGAGATTCGTAATAACCCACTTTGTTTATTCTGATGCAGCAACATTGTTTTATTGTTATTATCGCTGAACATCATAAATGTTGGGTTCTTCATACTTTTATCATTTCTGCCAACTGTGTGATTGATGTTCCTTCTTATTACAGTTATGGTGAAAACGAAGACTTTGGCTGGATCATGTAGTTTTAAAGGGAGCACATGTGACTATGTAGCAGATTCGGATTTCCTCGACTGGACCCTGAATCCGAATGGTAAGGAGCAATTAGATTGAAATTAACATCAGTGATGTGTTTGATTTGTGACGCCACAAAATTACCCTCCTTTAACTGTGTATCAGTTCTTCTTGGGCCAGATATACAGATACGATATAAAACCTGGCATATAGAGTTTATTTGTAGTTTTGAGGAACCCATAAATATAACAAATAAATATAAATATAACTAAATGAAAAGTCAAGCTTTTTTGTGTATGTATTTTGCTGTCTGTTATGAAATAGAATTTTTGGATGTTTAAATATGTATATATTGAATTAATTAGATTTATGACAAAAGGACTCATTTGAAAGCAGCCTAAAAAAGTCTAGTTACACAGAGTATAGCCATTATGCACCCCCTAAACTAAATTAACTAAATTAACTAAACTAAATTTGAGAGTGAAGTGTTTTTGAGTTTTAGATTAGTTTTTATAAATGATGAATTAATTAGATTTTTGACGTATGGATTAATTTGTATGTAGTAGTCTAACCAAAGAGCATGCTCTGCTAAATTTTTGTGATACCACACACATGGGGGTTGACTGAAAAACCTAGGACTATTTCACAAAAGTATGTTTTTTTAAGTTTTGCTAATTATCAAAATTCGAAGCAGCCATAGCCTATGGGACCTAACTGCAAAGTGGTTTGTGGTCTGGAAGTGTGGAAACAAAAATAATGTCTAGTCTGTGAAAAATTCTGGGTAGAAGGTATATAGAGGTTATATTGGCTATATAGCCAATTATAGGCCAATTGCATGTGATTTTTGTTATCGGATAAGATGCACACCAGCTGCACCTTCCAAGCTTGGTGTCGGATGGATTTATGGATTCGGCTGCCCAACATGTTTTACCCGATAAGTAGAAGAAGGATATAAAAAAATCTGAGCGAAAACAAAAGGTTTTTGAGCACTTCCTCCCTGAACCCCTAAATACAGATTTCCTTTATTTATTTGATTTTATTTGATGGTTTTAATGCATTAACATCCGAATGTGTTTAAAAGAAGAGAGAACCCATGAAATTATATCGGTTCTTTCAGTCAGTTGTTCAAACTTAATTCCAGAGCTGCATGTGCAAAGCTTTTTGTCTGTAGTACCAAATAATGCTCAGCTGTTAATGTGCTGCCCTCATTCTTCTCGTCTAAGATCATTTCATCTCGGTTGACACGAAAACGCCGGGAGAGCAGGAGAAGGCCGTATTGCTGGGTCCAGATGTGGAGCAGCTCGACTGGAGCTGCGTTCGACTGGTCTATCAGCTGACCGGCGGAGGTTCTCTGCAGATTTACACCCGTTCAGAGGAGGAGAGTGTCGACGTTCCAATTTGGATGGACAACACCCCATCTGACGGCTGGCTCCTCGCCAGTATAGACCTGGCAAACTCCTCTAGAACGTTTAATGTGGGTAATAAACACCTGATGCTGGTTCACCGTGCACATTATTCCCTGGCCACTTTATTAGATACAATATTTGAAATTACACTGACCATTTAGATGGATATTGTAGTTCTACAATTACATTCTGTAGTCCAGGTG
Source organism: Xyliphius kryptos (assembly GCA_025769995.1). Classification (NCBI taxonomy): domain Eukaryota; kingdom Metazoa; phylum Chordata; class Actinopteri; order Siluriformes; family Aspredinidae; genus Xyliphius; species Xyliphius kryptos. The sequence goes on along the minus strand of JAOUQT010003342.1, from coordinate 12,459 downwards.
TACCTACATTATTTCTGGCCTTAGATCTAATTTTTTCAGTGGACAGGTCATTAAAGTCTTACAGGATTCATCTTTTTTTAAAGCTTTAATGTTGAAACCTTTTTACATGTTGATATTATTAGCAATACAGGGCAATCCGCTGATGATTTGCAGTGAATGGTGTCAGCTAGGTGGGTGGAGTCTGAACAGTATGCCGCTGCTGATGCCAATTCTCCAGCAGGCTTCCAAATGATCATCAGTGAGGGTAGACCAATCTCTGGACTTCATTATTTTTATGTGGGGGAAAAAGCCTGATCTACATAAGTAGGTAGATCAGAAATGGTGTCAAATATGAGGCACATTTTCTTATGTTCCAAAACTGCCCAATGGAGGTCCTTGACTTCATGTGAATCTCAGTTTGCAAGACTAAAATTTGGTCTTCCAAAGCAGAACTAACATCTGTCTGTATCTGACTCCTGTCCTTATGGCTTCTACCATTTATGCACCAAACAGCCATCTCTGCAGAGGTCCTGCTCGAATCAAATAAGCAATTTTTGTCGACAAATCCACCACTTTGACATGTTTAACATTTTAGAACACATTTTAAACGAGATGCAATTGTGGCAGTGGGGTGTGACTGTGCACCGGTTTTTAATGTTGTGTGTGCACGTGTGTATAAGTGCTTCTGATACTGTGCTGTAATAAATGCGCTGATAAGTGCAGTTCACCGATACACTCACCTTGCCACCACGTCAGTCATTATTTGAACCTGTGGTGTGTTCCACAGCGATCTAACAGCTTGCACTGTGTGATCAATGTATTGGCCACACCAAATGCAGTCCATCTATTTCTCTGAATACTTTGTTAATTCACGTTACTCTGTTCTCTGATGATCAGGAAGATGGACAGAGCCGGTATTAATAGGGTGGTGGATGATTCGCAGTAACACTGACATGGTGGTGTAAAACTTTTCTAGAACTACAAATTAAATTCCATCTATATGATAAGTGAGGCTGATGTAATGGCCAATGAGGGTAGAAACATGGTGTGAATTTTATATATTGACCAATGAGTGTACATGGAAGTCATAATAAAAAAGTTTTTTATATTTGTCTTTCTGCAGATGATTTTCGAGGGCAGACTTGGATCAGAAGGCAGCAGTGTGTCCATCTTTGAAATCAGCATTACTGACAAATACTGCATCGGTTTGTTATTAATACTGAATCCTCTGATCACCCATCTACAGGATTTAATATTCTGTTGGTCACCCTTTACAGCCACAGAGCTTCTTTTTTTTTTTTAGAAAGGCTAGCCATGAAATTATGGGGTGTGTCTCTGAGAGTTTTTGGACCTGGATCGTCAAACCCCTTCCAGTTTATCCCAACGACAGGGTTTGATGGGGTTAAGGTCAGGGCTCTGTGTAAGACAGTCAAGTTCTTCCAAACCAAACACAGATGCACAATTGTTCTGGCCCAGATTTGACCCACATCCTTTATTTTCTTACTTGCCGTATGTCTCACTTTTACATAATTTCAGCATCCACAAGCTAGACGCTGAAAGCTCAGTTTGATCCATCTGATCCAAACCGATTCATCTGACTCCTAATAGATGTATATAGTTCAGAATAAACTTAACAGATTCAGAATCAACTCTCCTAACTTATATAGACAATGATTCAGAATAACATGGAATAAATGATTTGTTCTATCTTTATCAAATATGTTTCGGATTATGTGTACCATGTGAGGGCTTTTTTAAAATGTGGGCCCACATACAGGTAGCACTATCATATGTGTGCCAGATGTTTATTGGGACATGTGAACCACATTAGCGTTTACATATAAGGGTCAGGGCAGTTTGCCAGAGGTGTCAGTAAAACAGCGTTGGCATATCTTAGCCCAAACCCATATCTGGGTACTGACCCCAAACAATCTTTTACTAACTGTGCTTTGTGCCAGAACAGAAAAGAGCCCTCCCCAAACTGCTTCCCAAACTGTTTTAAAAAGACATGCATTTTTTTCCTGTGTTTTTTCCTTAGAGAGTGATTTTGAGGAGTCGCATCTTTGTGGATACACCAACCATTTGAATGGGAACGTTCACTGGTATGTGGGAAGAGGAGCAGCATATGAGCGCAGTACACCCGGTTTCACCACAGATCAGGGTTAGATTCTGCCTAAATTTTCATCTCTAACCTTTTCATGGTCTCAGTGTAGCATTACTTTCTGAATTCTAATTACTTTTTTAATTCCCAGGTCATTATATGTATGTGGATTCCTTTCACTCTGTGACTCTTAAAGAAGTGGCCATGCTGGTGTCACCTCTGACCACCGTGCCCATGATGGGATGCCTGAGTTTTCAGTACCAGCAGGACTACTCAGAGGGTCACCTGTTCTCCCTGTACAGTAGAGATCAGAGCGGTCAGTACTGGGAGCTCTGGACAGCAGTGCAGCCTGAGAGCAACCTTGTGGAGCATAATTCGGCAACTCAGGTGTGGATACCTGTCCAAGTGGCACTGAGCGCTCTGTACCCAATACAGGTGAGCTGCAGAACCGGGACATTCATATCTCATTCATTTTGATCATTTTAAGGGATATAACCTCCTGTAACCCAAATTATGTAAGAAGATTAATCAATAAAGTGAATGTGGAATATTAAATAAAGAACTAGCATTTTAAGTAAGGAGCTAATGATATCACAGGTTTGTTTTACTCATCTCCACTAATGCTAGACTTAAGGTAAGAGATAACATAAGACACAACTTCTCCCTCTGGAAGAAATCCCTTGTAAAAATTAAATATACAGAAGCAAAAAAACTAGAAATAAAGATACCAAACAGTATATTCATTCATTCATTCTTCCGTGTAATCCTTTATTAGAATCTCAGGGGAGAACGTTTCGGGCACTGAGCAGATACACCCAGGACCGGTCACTAATCTACAGCTGAGCACACACTCACTCACCCAGACTATATGGGACAATTTAGAGCAATCAATTTAGCTTATATCCATGTTTTTGGACTGTGGGAGGAAACTGGAGAACCCATTGGAAACCCACGAAGACACGGGGAGAACATGGAAACTTTGGGAAGATTGGGATTTGAACCAGGAATCCTAAGGGCTGAGAGGCAAACGTGCTAACCACTAAGCCATATAGGTATATATGAAATACAGTTTTTTAAATTTTGCAGATAATTATGCTATTGCACTTACCGTAGTTTGGTTTATGATATTATTGTGGTGGTCAAGCTACTGCCCCATCCCATCCGTCGTCGTCCTGTTAGCCCTCCTTCCCCCTAGAGAGAATTTGTACAGTTGGATGGCATGAGGGCTATTGGGATTTATCTCTGCACCTGGTCTCCGTGTTTCTGTCTGTGCGCTGCATTTTGATTCATCAGGTTTAACCCTGTGTTTCTGTCTGTAGCTGATATTTGAAGCCTCATTCAACAGTCCAAAAGGAGGTCGCGTGCTGCTCGACGACGTTACCTTTTCACCCGTCCCCTGTGCAGAAGGTGATGGTGGTTCCATACGCTCTCAATATGAGTGCAAAGCAACAACCCTGATACTCTTACGTCTAATATACAGAACCCAGGTTTGATCCCTCCATCGCCAACTGTGACTTTGAGCTGGGACTCTGCCAGTACACACAGAAAACGTCCGACAGCGATTCATGGAAGAGAGCGTTGGTCCGGCCCAATGTCCACAGATCAGGAGATCACACCACAGGGAGAGGTAAAGAAACATCCACTGTCCAGTTGCATATGTTCTAATGAAAACTCTGGTATCTGATCTTTGTCCAAACAGGGTTCTTTCTGGTGGCAAACTCACGCCTGACCATGCAGTACGACAAAACCGCAAGACTCTACAGTCCTCCAATAACCAGGAATCAGAAGTACTGCCTGAGGTTCTTTTACTCCATTAGAGGATCCAGTCAAACAAAACAGAGTTTAATGGTATATCTGCAGAACCCAATAGGATCTACACCAGAAAAAATCTGGAATTTGAGTGATAACACAAGAGACATTTGGATTCAAGTCCAACTTACCATCCAAAGCCCAAATACAACCCAGGTACAGTTTTATTTACCATATCATAATACTGAAATATGGAAAAACTAAATATTTATGTGTAATAAATGCAAACACCACTTTATTAGACCAAGTTTATATGTGATATATACCAGAGAACCATGTTGAAAACCAGGTATACAAATAGGTTTTTGATTTTTACACAACTGCAAGCAACATGTGGCATTATTTAATGTCCAGTTCAGCGTGGCAGTCCATATGCTTCTCTGAAAAAGGCGTGGAATACAGGTTACATAAATCACAAAAGCATCATTACAGGACATGCTTTGATTGAAGTGTTTGAAGGTACAGTGTCTGATTCAGTTAGTTTGAGCTGCTATATGTTTTTAATACATATTTTTTAAGGTGGTGTTTCTCAGTGCCTGTAAAAACTCCCTGAACTGCGGCTCCGCTGCCCTTGATGACATCAGCCTCACGCCAGGAGATTGTGAACAACCATTAGGTAAGAAAATTGTAATTACGGTCATTCAAAAATCAATAGTTGGATAGGACGTATACAGAGGAGGGACAAAGAATGCTGAGGATGGTACCACCAAACAGGAGGAGGAGGAAGATAGACACGATGTGTCAGTTTGACCAAAGGTATTATTATTTGTTTTTCTTCTCCAACCAACTATGACAAACCACAATATTCTCTTCCTCTAAGTATCAAATTCCCAAATTCACACAATATTACACAAATATCAAGTTGGGATATTTGTATGTCGCTTTGGATAAAAGAGTCTGCTAAATGTAAATTCAATTACACCACCATTATAAACTTACCATGGCTTCAGTACAAAAACCTACAGTATATATAAAAAACATTTATTCTATCCCTCAGTTTTTGACCTAATGTTTAAGCATTGGGCTTAGGATGGCTTTAGGTGCATCAAAGACCTATTTTCAGATGATGTATTTGACAGTTTCAATAATCTACGCACCAAATACCATCTTTAAATACTTACAAATATGTCACTTTACTAAAAAACAATTTCAGTCTTTCTTAAACCTTCCAATGGTAACAACATGGGAAAATCTTACTCTCTCCTTTTAAATTAAGAGGACTTGTCTCATCACTATACTCACAGTTGATGTCTCTTGAAAACCAAAACATAAATCAATTTAAAATAAAATGGGAGGAGGAATTGGGTATAGACCTCTCTGAGATGCATTAGGAAATGGTCCATTCTTTAACAGTATGAGCAAGTTTGGGGCTTATACAATTTAAAGTTTTAAATAGAGTCCACCTTAGTAAAGCTAGACTTGCTACCCTTTATCCTGCTGGTTGTGAGAGATGTTCCTTTCTCTCCAGCTAATTGGGTCCACACCTTTTGGTCTTGCCCTCGACTTGCTAATTTCTGGGAAACAGGTTTTTAAAACTATTGGTGAGGCTTGAGGTGACATTAACTCCTTGCTCACTTATGGCTGTATTCAGTGTAGCTCATAAATCACTAAATCTAGAAAACCTGACATTATAGCGTTCACAACTCTTATGGCCCAGAAATGAATTTTACTAGTTTGGAAGTCGCCTAACCCTCCATCCACTGCTGCCTGGTTGACCCTACTTTGTTTTACCTCAAAGTAGAAAAGATTAAATTTGCATTAAGGGGATCATTGAAAGAATTTTACTTAAAATAGAGACTGTTTATATCTTCTTTTTTAAATCTTAAGATGTTACCTTAAAGAGTGAGGATGTACACTTTTGTCTATAATGTGTGTGTGTTCTAATAATCCTGACTAATAGTATATGTATGGACCTGTGATTGTTATTGCTGTTATGCCTTAGAAATGGACGGTAGGGGAAAAGGGTGTTTGTTAGTTTAACAATTGTAAAATGAAAATAATCGAAGGTAATGGTAATTTAACTTTGTTATCTATAATGCACCGTTCCTTCAATAAAAAAATAATAGATAAAGGCCGCAGACTGGTAAGCCTGTGTGATGGCCATCTGGCGCCATCTGGCGGGATGCCCTAGTAATACACTCCCGCTTGAAAAGCATAAAGTGTGTGTTGTTGGTCGGTGAATCTTTATTACACGTGGAAGAGGCGTTTTGTGCAAACTGACCATAGCACGTAAACATGGCTGCGAAGAGGCTGGGGTGTTGTGGTATCAGGGCAGGTGAAACTGAATAGCCGGGAGAAGGAGAGGCACCACTGAGCAGATTGGGGAGTTTTCGGCCCTCCATGGCGAGCTTTCCCTACTTGAGCGGAGGACGGCTCGCTTCTGCGTCTGCATTGTTTCCGCTTCTGGTCAGGAAGGGCTGGGATGTGAGAGGGCTGGTCTGTGTGGTGTCAAAAGCCCTCATTAAGACGGTTTGAGGTTCCTTGCTATAGAGGCTTCCACAGCGGGAGTCTCTTCCATTCCGTTCGCTGCCATTCCTGTGACCTTGGCATGACTGTGCTTGATGTCCAGTGGTGAGAAATACTGGAGAGCATGTGTGTCATGGCCGAGCAAGGCCGTCGTAACGCAGGCAGCTAAAATGCAAAATAGCTGATCTGGTTCGAATTCCTTTCGGCTCCACGCCCGCAGGGGCAATTCCAAGCTAATGAATGGGGCAAGCTAATGAATGGATGCGAAGCCACATGAAGCAAATTGTGAACTAAAGATAGAACACCCATTTGTTTTATATGCATGCCAATAGAGGCTTAGCAGCCTCCTAGCATTGGATGTGTCGGGCCGGGAAACAATTGGGGTAGGTGCCTTGTCTAAGGGAACATAGTACTCCATAGTATTGTTGGGACCGGGAATTGAACCTGGGACCTTCAGGTCGTAAGGCAGGTTTCTTAACCACAAGCCTATGACAACCCTGTGACTATGATTATGACTTTAAACCGGGTGTTTCCACACTTTTCTGGGCTCAGATCTACTCTTTCCAGTGGACAGGTTATCATAATCTACCAGGATTCATCTTTTTTTAAAGCTTTAATGTTAAATATTTACATTAGATTTGGTCATTTAGCAGATGCTTTTATCCAAAGCGACTAACAAGTATTCTACTTAATAGTTGGGGTCAGAACACAGGGTTACATACAGAATCCCTAGAGCAATGAGGGTTAAGGGCCCACATTGGTAACTTCAGTGGACCATGGATTTGAACCCCCAACCCTTAGAGTTCAACACCCTGTGCCACCACACCAGCATTTGACACACATCATGTTGATATTATTGGCCATACAAGGCAATCCACTATAAAAAAAAAAAAAAACACTATTATTCTGATAATTTGCACTGAATGCTGTCAGCCAGGTGGGAGGAGTCTGAACAGTAGCAGCTGATGCCAATTCTTAAGCAGGCTTCCAAATGATCATCAGTAAGGGGCGACCGATATCTTTATTATTTTCATGTGGGGAAAAAGGCTGATTTACATAAGTAGGTTGATCCTGTTAAATATGCGGCACATATTCTTGAGTTTGGAGACTTTTTTCAGCAAGTTCCAAAACTTGCAAAACTTCCAAAGCAAGTCCAATAGAGGCCCTTGACATCATGTGAATGTCAGTTTGCATGACTGAAATTTGCTCTTCCAAAGCAGATCTGTATGCAGCAGGAGATCTGAATCCTCTCCTTCAGCTTCTTCCATGTTTGCATTAAACAGCCAACTGCAGAGTTCCACAGCAATCTACCAATGTATACTTTGCGATCGACTGGTCGATCTCGCTATAGATGTATTGGGCATGCCTGCCTTGGCTGCTTAGAACTTAAAACAAATCAGCATTATGTAAATTAATGATTATCTTAATTATATCAGAAGACCCTATTGATTTTTAAACCCGTTTGTGTGACAGGTCAGCCGCTGCCTCTTCCTTTGCACTGTGACTTTGAGAATGGACTGTGTGGATACACGCAGGATAAAAATAATGTCGCAGACTGGGTTCTAATCAGAGGCCCAACACCGACCTCTTACACAGGACCTAAAGGAGACCATACAACTGGGTTTGGTTTGTTTCCCAGCTTGTTTATTAATATTTATTGAATAATGTACACGGTTTGATTGTTTCATTCATTACCAGGACAAAAGTGTTAAAGTAGCTACTTTTACTTTTATAAAAACTATGTTTCTTTTATTTAAGATTAGACTGTATGTTACTCTTACATGCCAAGGCCTTTGCTACTTATCTTTTATCTGTTGATGATTCTAAACCGCTGGGCTTTCTTTCTCCAAGGTCATTATTTGTACATCGAGGCCTCCCACATGCTGCCAGGTCAAAATGCTCGGCTTGTGTCCATCCCGCTTCGTGGATTTAAAGGAACACAGTGCCTGATATTCTTTTACCACATGTACGGCTCTGGCACCGGCAAGCTTAGAGTTCTGCTGAACTCAGAGCCAGAACAGGACACGCTGCTGTGGGAGCGAAACGGAGAACAGAGCATCTCCTGGTTCCGAGCATCAGTGACCTACCAGTATGATCATCAACACCAGGTGCATAAACTCACCATCAAACGCCAAGCTGCTCAGGATAATTGTTGTTCTAAAACCATCATACGATGCTTTCCAGATCGTTTTTGAAGCCTTCAGAGGGCCGTCCGTTAGAAGTGATCTAGCCATCGATGATATTACTTTTCAGAAGGGGTCCTGCAAAGGTACGGAGTTCCTGTTTTAAATGCATCATTTTCAAACTAAAACATCAACCAAATGCTGTTTTGTACCTTTATTTCCACAGATGCTGAATAGTTAATGTGGACTGGAAGTCGTGTAGTCATTCTGCAGTCAGCATCATGTTGGTTATGTCCATATTCGGCACTTCAGGTCTAAGCAGGATTTCTAATAACAAATGAATGGTGTTTTTAAAAATCCCCTCCATCTTTAGGCTCGTAAATCCTGACTGATCGGTTCATATTTTTACTGGAATATAAATAATGGACATTAATTATAATGTAAATAGCCAAAGTATAACACTACTATAGAATTTCATCCTATGAGCGCAATCACTCAAGTCAAAGGTAACAGTCTCATCATGTTATTATTAGTGACTGAGAAAATACTTTATAAGGTCTTTATAAATACAGACCACTGCATGTTCACAACAATAGTGAGAGAAAATGGTTGTTTAGTGGATAATAAAACCGTCTTCCGGCACAGGGACTTTCTTAATGAGACATCCCACACACAAACACATTTTATTACCCTTGATCGTTAATAGCCACCTACCTACGTATGATTTTTATACAGAATGATGTAAGACTGTGCTTATGAACAGCTGCATTACATTAGATGTCTCATTTTAATAACATAACTGATTAAGTTGCTTTAAAGCTTTACGGAGCTTCGATAAAGATCTTACTTTTTTTTTTTTTTTTTTTTTTATAAGTCTGAGTTTTTATTGTTTTAAAGAAAGTAAATAAACTGAGCAATGTTTTATGTGTGACTGAATACAAACCTCATAAACTTAAGATTTTCCCCCCAGAATATGTAATCACCTTCTACTTATTGTGGCCCGAAAACAAAGTTTAGTTTCCAAACATTTCATACCATGGTTGTCCTGTAAGTGCAGCGACTTTAAAGGTTATAGATAGTGACGGCATCACAGTGTAGGACAGTACAGATTGTGCACAGATCATCCATATTGGTCCATATTTAACGATAGTCAACGTTACATAAACTATATGAGTCCATCCCAATAGTAGGGACTGTAATGTTGTCAGTCCAACAGAAGTCCATGTTCCTTTCCATAATCGTGGTATCCGCAGTGCTCCGGCAGTGCCATAGACAAAGAGATGGGGACTGCTCAAGACGACACCTCAGAAACAGACAAGAAACACACTTAGAGCTAATAAAGCACAGTAATCCTGTAATGAATGTAGTATGATTGACATACAGTGCAGCATGGGACTCCGGCATACCTAGAGCAGCAGAACTAAAAGGGGGCAGATACTGCAGACTCTACTAAGTCGAGAGGGCCCCCCGGAGTAGCATTATTCCAGCACACCCCCCCCCCTCTACTGATAATGAGCAGGGTGAGGAGTTGAAATGCCAGCAGAGACTATCCCAGAGCACCAACCCAACACAGCCAAACCTGAGATCTACACCTTTATTTACAGGGAATTAATGGAACACAAACATAAACACTTTTATAGACTCTACTTTTAAAGATTGATTGTGATTCAGAATCACGAACAGCAACTGTAAGGCTAATCCAGAGTTGATGAGCCTTGTGGGAGAATACTTTTCCAACAGCAGTAATTTTATCCCAATCTGTGCCAGATTATTATGCAAATGAGGCGCCGGCGTCATCTGGCGAGGACAGCCAATAGCTACCTTCCTTACTCTAAAATTGGCAGCCGTGCTGCTGCGCTCACACAAATCACGTGACAGATAGAGGCCAATCAGAGGAGGACGTGTCTGTGGGACCGGCGCGAAACGAAAGCGGTAAACAGTCTGCGCGAGCGGGAGTTATGGAGCACCAGGCGAAAAGAAAACGCGTCAGTCATGTTTTAATTAACTCACAGACCTCCAACCGCAAGCCGGCGCTCTCCTCACAAACGGAAGAAGACGACGACACACCGAGCGAGCGCTTTGTGGAAGGATCGATTGTCCGCATCGCCATGAACAACTTCCTGTAAGTTTCTCCATCATGCTAATACTGTGAAGTGTTTTCCTGCCTGTATTCAGGATCCTACGCTATTGGTCGACAGTCAATCGTTCCTTTCGCGTATTGGTTAGTGGCTTGGGCTGGCGCGCTTGTCTTTAAAGTGATTGGCGAACCAGTGATCGAGGCGGGGTTTACGGAATATGGGTAGGCTTTTTAAAACAAGCTGGAGGAGAATATTTTATTGCGTAACATGCATTTTGACCGCTTTATTAGTAACACAAATGTTGGCGGGTTATTATATTGTATCGTATTGGACAGACTTTTTTGGTTTTACACATTTCAATTTATTACACATACGTATGTTGTTCTATTCGGGTGGTGGAGGGTTCTCAGTAATGCAGTGACAAGAGTGAATCAGACACAATAATGATGCTTTCACAGTTGCCAGCTTTTCATTTGGGAAATTATCTATTGGCTGTCCCAAAAGTCTCTAAATGCCTAATTTGCATTTAGTGCGTATTTAAAGAATAAACAGACAGAAAAAGGTGAGTTAGAAACACAAATGAGCTCTAAATAAATGAACTACCTTGCCTTAGAAATAAGCAGTCACTTCTTAAATTGAATTAATGGATTTAATGCTTTGTTTTGACCCACATTACGTTGTTTATTTTATGTGAATTACAGATTTTTTGTGGTTATGTACATGTTTTACTTTTTTACATAACTGTTACTGTTTGGATGTGGAGTGATGGAGAGTGTAGTGGAACGTAGGGCGCATGGACAAAAACTAAAGAACACTAGAACACGAGAAAAGGTCACTAGATTGGTCACTAGTTGCTTTTAGAAGAAATAAATCACTAGAGGGTATGGAAAATCACTAAATATAGTGACAAAGTCACGAAGTTGGCAACTGTGTATGCTGCAGTTTAAACATTGTATCCACTCGCTGTACACTGTTACACACACCCGCCTTACTGCTTCACTTTCTGGATGTAGGATCAGAGACAGCAGGTCATCTGTTGCTGCACAGTTTGTGTTCTTCATTCTCTAATCCATAAGAGCCATGAATATGTGACATGCATCACACAAATAGCGATTGAGCATATACTAACAAAATGCACAAAGTGTGACATTGAACAACAAAGATTGACAATACCAGCCTCAGTGGTGGATATTTTTTACAAAACCAAAGCAGAGACTACAATCAAATTTCTAAAAAAAAGTATGAAACGGATAACACACATTTAAAATAAACTACATAAAACATAAAGAAAGTATAATACAAATACTACTATTTAATAAATGATGTTAACACTTTATTAAAAAAAAAAACCTGTCCTGGCTTAAAAATGGTTAATGTATAAACATGGCGTTTATCAGTCATCCTCCAATCCTGGTGTATTTAATTAGAATTTAGTGTCCAGTTAGAGGACTATAACGAGGAGATTCCACAAAACACATGCTTTTTTGTGAACACTGCACACAATTACATTAAGGACACTGGGCTTTACAGCATTACTCGCATATAACTGTGCCGTGTCTAGTCCCGTCGAATTCCGATATCATATCCACGCATCGGCACCGCCTCTCCAACCCCCAGCACCACCACGTCACAAGGACATTTCATCAGGCCAAGGTTCCAGACCGTCATAATTTCTAACTTATGTTCTGATTTAGTTTCATATTTTCTGTATAATGAAGTAGCCTAGTAGTTCTATCAGCATTTTATGTAATATGTATTGTTTCAAATGTTGAACTGAATGTTTTTCATGTTTTTTCCTTTAAGTAAAAAACAGAGGTACATTACAGGAAACAAATAGTTTTTTTTTTTTTTTTTTTTTTTTCTTTCTTTCTTTCTTCCTCTCAAAAGTGCAGAAAGTTTATTG
>JAOUQT010003331.1:0-12517 GCA_025769995.1 Xyliphius kryptos | reverse complement strand
GGGTGTATCTGCCCAGCGCCCGAGACGTTCTCCCCTGGATGGGCATGGGGAACCCCCCCGCGACCCTAATAAAGGAACAAGCGGAAGATAATGAATGAATGAATAAACCATGCACCTTCAATATGTTTGAGTCTCATGTTGTGATGGTACACATCATTTATCCGTCCACTCTCTTTTTAAAGGTGCAGTCGATTACCTGGCTAAGAATGTGAGTCTCTCAACCCAGAGGAGGATGAAGTTGGGTGATCACTCTGCTGTGCTTGGCTTGCTGCAGGTGGAGACAGGACAGGCTTACTGATCAACTGCCATGTATTCCAATGAGGCTTCCTAATGAAGCCACTTAAATTCCAGTATACAAGTGTGAGACTTCTTTAGAGCCCACTATCCCTTGGTTGTCAGTGAAAACCTAAACTAAGCCTCCACTTCCTCTGTTCAAACCATTATCTTGCTCCTTCTTACTGCAACAGTGGGCAAACCGTGCATCTCCTGGCACCTGAAGAGCTGCTAGAATGGGTCACATTTCAGAACCATTTCTGACTTTGTTTTTTCTGTATATGGTTGGTGATAAATTCATTATGATTGTTTCTTTTTTACTGTAATTATTCTGTTTCTTGTTGTTGGAATTACACTGCATTAGTTCACTTCTTTTCTTCACCCGTAGCCATTCCTTAGCCAGTTCTCATGCAGGGCTCTTAAATTTTTATATTACTGTTTTAAATAATCCATGACCATTAACTGCCGCCCTTCAAACCTCACGAGTACTGGATTTACACCAGCAAAGTGAAGAAACAAAATGCTGACATTAAATAATAATTATGGATTGATATAAAATGAGGCACAAGCTGTTCGTTAAAGTTTGTTATCTTAGCACAAAACTGTGACATAAGTCCCCAAGATTTTACATTACATTGTTTTTTACATTTAGTATTTTAAAAATAAAAACAAATGCGATTTTAGAAGCTTTTTTCTCAGTGAGCGGGACAGGTGTCCTGCTTATAACATGGTCCAAATGTAACGGACATTGAGTGATGTATAATTAATTATATAATGTTTAAATGTAATTTGTTTACCCATTACAAATCATAAAAGGCTTTTTAAAGGACAAATCGATTCGGTTCCACTGCACACACTAATATTTTCACTAGCAAATAACCTTAACAAACCAAATAATTCCCAACAATATAGACCTTTAGCAGTTTATTGTTAGCTCTGTGTTGATGTTACTACATAACTCAAATACAGTTTGGCCCCAAGATTTATGTTGTGTAGTGAAGTTATCAACTTACTCTCACTTATCTAGTCAATAAAACATGGATATCAACCATAAGTGTTCAAACATTTGCTCCAGACAATATCTGTTTTAGGTGCAGTTAAGTGAAATGAGCAGCTTGTGACTGATTCAGGTTCACCCCATGTCATATTATCAGCAAATGTGAAGGGTGTAGCTGTATGCCTTAATTTTTCTGTGTTTAATCTGCACTCTTACAGTAAATTAGAGAACATGCTCCACATTGTTTGTTTTTGTGTTCTTTTATTTTATATTTTTATGTCACTCCTTCAGTGCTTAGGAAATGCGATAAAGACATGCTATTGAGATTTAGAGTTGTGCTAGACAAATGTCTAGAAAAGAGGATTTTGAGCTTTGTGCATTTTATTTGCCCTCCTGTGGGGTAACATATTTTACTCTTTAAATTCCAATGCAACTTAAGGGGATTAAATGATAGTCGACATCCCCACCGCGTATACAGCCTTTAAACACCTTCACACCAGTAGGTTCAACCAGGTCTCCAAGTGTTCACCATAAGCTCTATGATCCTGGAGACTAACGTTAGCATAGGGCAAATGCATTTCAGCAAATTTTCAGTTCAGCAGCTGAAGGGCATTGGAAGCGCCAAATCCATTGCTTTTCATTCTGTCTTTCATTTCCTGTTCTGCTCTTCGCTAATATTTATTATACTGTTTTGTTCAAACAAAGAAGGAATTCTAATTGTTCATGCTTGGATTGAATTGCAAAGCTGTAAAACTTTCAATCATTTTTAACATTTTGAGTTATTTTCATACCACCTATTTAGTGAAACGTGAATGAAACTGTACAGCAGACCAAACCGATGGTAGAGAATATGTTTTATACTAAAACAAAAAATGGTCATTTGATGGTAGATGAAACAAGGGATCTGCGTGAGTCGTAAAACTACTTCCTTTTTTGCGTTTAACTGATATGCATCACTTATAAATAATGCTGTGTATATTATCTTTCCTTCCTGTGATGAGATTTTGTTGATGTGAAACATGAATTTGCATTCCCAAATACCCCAAAATGGTGAAATATATAGGATTCTTTTTGACCACCATGTGAAGTGACAATATAAATGTGGATCAAGCTTGGAAAAAAAGATTCTTCGTGGATCAGATTTGTGGATACATTAAAAGACATTACCTGTTAAATATGAACTTGTATGAGACATATGAAGCATTCAGCTGGGCTGATTAAGACTGCATGAAACACAGCTATGCTTGGTGCTACTGCAGTAAAGAACTTCTTATGATCTAAACAGAATAACCAACTGCTAGTAGATGTGACTGCATCGACCTAGACGATCCATCTCTTCTTGATTGTGTACATTTAAAAAAAAAAGAAGTAAAATTTGACGTCTAGTATAGACCATCCATGGCTAACGTGTGCGCTAATTGACATTTGGGTATTAAAAGTGTATTTCCTATGCCCCTACACTCTTAAACTGCTCACTCGCTTTTGTTAGACTTTGTGTTTATGCCTTCTTCCATTTCTGTTTAGCATGTGTGTACCTTTTCATGGGATAATTTATTCTGCTGTACGCTGTAGTAGAGTAGTGCGAAACATGTATTTGGTATACTACCCTCAGCCTGTTGTTGTCTTTCTTGTAACACTGGTGTAAATGTTCCCAATTAAAGCTCTAAAACTGAATTGTGTTTATTTTGGGATGCTTCTTTATGGTTTAGTGTACACTAAATAATGGGTACACATCCAGTTCTGTTTTATAAGTACATTCTACATTGATATGACCTTTAGAATTAATTACCGGACCTCATAGAAACTATCCTTTCTGCGGACATATATACATTTGAGATATATATCCCAAGCAGTGTATAAAAGTACCATAGTGTTTAACTTGGTTTGCATTGCTATAAAATACACTCTTTTAAAGGTTGTATCTCTGCCACTATTTTAAAATCACTTCAAAACAGTGATTTGAATACAAACTGTCAGTGGCTTTTTAAATCTAATATCAGATCTTTGATGACAGTTGTACATGTTTAACTGCACTTTATTCTTTCAATCATGGCATACTTCCATCACCATGAAGGAAATATTGATTATATCTTAATATTGTACATACTAAACACTTTATTGGGTACACATACTTGTTTCTACTCTCATTGTCCATCCTATCCTTTTTGATGCATTTTATAGTTATACAATTACAGTCTTTCTGTTTCTCCACATGTTTTAGTCCTTTTAACTTCGCCAAAATGTCCACAGGACCCCGCAGTGCAGGTGTGATTTTGGTGTTAATAGGGGATAAAACACCTGAACTCAATGATTTATAGATCCATAAATAAAACAAATCAACCTAAAGAACAAATTTACTTTACTGCCTATTTTTTTTCCATCAGCTGCCAATTGTTATTTTAATGCGATTAACCTCTTGTCAATTGAAATCCAAAGCCACATTGCTGCAACACTATCAAAATGTACCCTAAACATATATAATGTGACTGTCATTTACTGTAACATACAGCTGTGCTTCCGAAGAGAGTTTTTAATCGCAGCAATCTTCTGCAAATATAATTTATCTACGTTCTTTCACTGGAGGACCTCCCGGGTTGTTTTTTTCTGAGTGTTAATGGGCTCATGCAGCTCTTCTGTGCACAGCTGCAGGAAGCCATTCATTCTAGTAGCCCTAAAATCCCAAAACACTAATGTCTGTCTGTAGTCTGATGTCTGAGACTGCATTCACTGTACGATTGACACTGATGAGGCTTCACGGCCCCAAGGAATTCCTGAACTACACCGTGGACGGCTCAGCTGCTTCACATATAACCGTTATGCAATCAAAACTATGTGCATACTTTCAATGGCATGCATAGAAGATTAATGACAGTTGTAGAGTGTTAAGTGGTAATAATGTGAGAATATTTTTTTTATTTTGTTTTACCAGCGTTTGCTCACATAATACAAACCGGATTCCAGAAAAGTTGGGACACTAAACAAATTGTGAATAAAAACTGAATCAATAATGTGGAAATGGCAAGTGTCAGTATTTTATTCATAAAAGTTTAATCTGAGTTAATGTAACAGTTTAAAGGAGAAATATGTTGATACAAAATTTTACAGCGTCAACAAATTCCAAGAAACTTGGGACAAGTAGCAATAAGTGCCTGTAAAAAGGAAATTGAGAATATAACAAGCAGCTAGAAGACCAATTAACACTAATTAGGTCAACTGACAACATGATTGGGTTTAAAAAGAGCTCAGAGTGTCAGTTTCTCTCTGATGCCAAGAAGGTAAGATCAAATCGGTAAAACTCTACTGGAAGCTTGTGATCTCAGCCCTTATACGTCACTGCACCTCAAACAGGAATGCCACTGTCATGGAAATAACAGAATGGGCTCAGGAATACTTCCAGAAAGCATTGTCAGTGAACACAATCTACTGTGCCATCCGCCGTTGCCAGCTGAAACTCTACAGTGCAAAGAGGAAGCTATTTCTAAGCACACACCACAAGCTCAGATGTTTGCACTCGGTGTGGCAAATTGGAAGGCCATGTCATCCGGACCAGAGAGGTTAAGGATAATAAGTTGTTATCAATGCTCTGTTCAAAAACCTGCATCGCTGATAGTAAGGGGTTGCATGAGTGTTTGTGGCATGGGCAGCTTGCATGTCTGGAAAGGCACCATTAATGCAGAGAACTAGGTTCAGGTTCTAGAACAATATATGCTTCCAGCTAGATGTCATCTCTTTCAGGGAAGACCCTGCATTTTTCAACAAGATAATGCCAGACCACATTCTGCAGAAATCACAACATCATGGCTACGTAGGAGAAGGTTCCGGGTACTGAAATGGCCAGCCTGCAGTCCAGATCTTTCACCTATAGACAACTTTGGCGCATTATAACGAGGAAGGTGCGACAAAGAAGGCCCAAGACGATTGAACAGTTAGAGGCCTGTATTAGACATGAGAACTTGAGAAAGTAGTCTCCTCTGTCCCTTGACGTCTGTTGAGTGTTGTAAGAAGGAGAGGGGATGCCACACAGTGGTAAAAATGGCCTTGTGCCAACTGTTTGGGGATTTGTTGATGCCATAAAATTTTGAAACAACTTATTTTTCCCTTAAATTATTATACATTCTTTCAGTTTAAACTTTTGATCTGTGATTTGTGTTCTATTCTGAATAAAAGATTAGATGTTGGCACCTTCACATCATTGCATTCAGTTTTGATTGTTTAGTGTCCCAACTTTTTTGGAATCCGGTTTGTAAGTCCATCACTAAGTGAAAAATCATTTTTGTTCTGGGTTGATGGTTAGTTCTCTCAGTTGTTCTGTCTACTTCCATTTTAAAGACTAGTTTTTAACTGGGCTATTCTAATACATTAACATTTTTACTTTTAAACCATGCTTTAGTTAAAGGACTTTAGTAATATGTTATTGCTACATATTGTAGGTATTTGTCACTCACATGTATTTTCTCATTTCAACCTTTTTGTCTAATTTACTTTCAAAACAGATTTCCAATGTTTTGACTGAATAAATGTATTTTATTTTGTAAATATGAACTTGGCAATATATGACAATATAATTTCAGACTGTTTTAAGCATTACCCAATATTGATAACAGGTGCGGTTTTCAGGAGTATCCAAAAAACTGTAGTTCACCAGTTTGTCCCATACTTCATATAGAGACTTGCCAAACAGTTCTAAAGTAACATTTCTAAGTTTATATGAAATATCGCAGTCTGTGCAAAACAAGGTGATCTCCGACACAACTTCATGAAATTTTGCCATGGCACAGTGATCACTTTAGTCACATACCCTCTTTGAGTTATTGCTCTCTTTGTGATGCAGGTATCACTTTATTTATTTATATTTATGAACAACAGTTTTTTTTGTTTTGTTTAAACAGGGATTTAAAAGACTGAACAGACCACAAGTTACTATTTATCTGGCCCTCAGCAATAATTTATCCTGGATAAAGTAACTGTATAACTGCTTATTTCCAGACAATTGTATATACAAAAATCTATACATATAAATGCATGTCATAGTGATTTATGAGAGTTTTGGTAGCAGTGACAAAAACTATCCGCATTCTGATGTTCTTAAAAAATGCTTTGTCACTGTGCATTTACTAATTAGCTTTACATTTATCCTGAACATAGAAACAAAAAGGTAAATATACTAATTAGCACAAAAGGCGGGTTGACTAAAGATAAAGCCAAACCATTAATTATGCTAAATTGTTGCAATACTGTCAATACAATAAATACAGCAAGGGTGAAACAAATCTGTAAGTAAGAACAGGTACAGATCACCCTGACCAGTGAGCAAAGTGGTCAGTTAATACTTAAATATAATATACCCAATATACCTAAAGTTGTCATTACAGCAAAGTGCCAAGGTTATCATATATATGCACCATTTAAAAAAATTCTGCTGTGATAATCTGTTTAAAGCGCTAATTAATCTGATGAGGTTTAATGAGGTTGGATTATAGCTCACTAACTTTGAATCAGCAATAGGTAATAACATTATGGAAGAGGGTGAGATGCAGTGTGAGCGGTACATTGTGTTTAAGGGAGGTTTTGGCCCCGGGGCAATGGTGCAGATGGTTTAATGTGTGAATGTGCACAGCAGACAGAAAGACAGCAGATGTGTTAAGTTTTGTTAGTTAGAGACTGATCTGGGTAAGTGACCCAATACAGCAGATTGTGTTTACTGTAAACACCCTCACACTTGTCTGAGACACTTTACTCCTCAGCTCTTCTTACTGCTCACCTGTCCTGTTCTCCTAAGTGTGTGTGTGTGTGTGTGTGTGTGTGTGTGTGTGTGTGTGTGTGTGTGTGTGTGTGTGTGTGTGTGTGTGTGTGTGTTTGACTGTCTGTCTGTCTATCTGTCTGTCTCAGGTTGTTGGCAGATGGAACGGATCCAAACTCCCGTCACCGTCTGGGCTGGACTGCACTAATGGTTGCCTCCATAAACAGAAACCACAAGTAAGTGTGTGTGTTTAAATTTAGACAGTAGTCCATTTGGTCTGTGCGTGTAAGGGCGTGTGTGTGTGTGTGTTTGGGTTAAGTGGTTACAAAAGCAAGATGTTAAACACTGTTTACTTCATGAGTGGATTCTTATGAAACTTTAATTTACACTAAATAATTCCTCTGTGTCAAAATGTTATTAAAGCAATAAGGCACGAGAGGGCGTGAATTATTGTGAATAATCCACGGAATAGAGGTGTTATTAGGCACGAGTGCCTTATTGCTTTTATAAAACGTTACCAACACACTACAATATGAAAGAAACACTTCGGAAAACGAGTTTATTTTATAATGCGCATTCATATGAATGTGAAGTGGTCAGAGGTGTTGGTTGTTGTAAATAATGCCATGGCTAGACAAGTGGCTCAGCTAATCAGATTTAAGGACCGGAATTACCTGTTTTATAATATATATTAACAATGTACACTGTTGCTAAACCATAGTCTGTCTGGTAGTCTTACATTGCATATTCCATTTATTTGTTTGTTATTAACGAATAATCAGATTCAACTCCATTAAGGAACATTTTTCCAAAAAAATGAAAAAAATAGAAGGTGACCTCAGGCGATTTGTTTATTTTTTAATGACGTCTTCATACAACTATGTGGTGAAGCATTTATACCGGTTTGGTTCACTGTCATAATTCAGTTGATTGACTTCAAGTCAGTGCCAAAAGCGAACGAGAAATGAATTTGGAAAAGACCAGCTCCATTATTATTGAAGTGCACACCCGCAGCATCCTGTAAGCAGCATCATATGAGCACTAAAGAATTAGCGGATGACTAATGCAAACTTTGCAGCTACAGATGAGCTACAGCCTATGATTTTACTTTTACAAGGTGGAGCAATAAGGAATGTTATAAAGTTAAAAAATGTATGTATATATATATATATATATATATATATATATATATATATAATCAATCTCAGTGTACAGCTTGTATAACAGTTTAGATTTACGGTCTTTTAAAAATAACAGTGAGTACACCTCCCAGTGAAAATATCCAAATTGTGCCCAATTGTGTCGTTAACCTTCCTGGGTGTCATGACTCATTAAAGCTGTAAGGTTCTATGTGTGAATGGGCTGTTAAATTTAGTGGTTTGGGTACAATTCTATAATACTGCTCTCTGGATATTCAACATGGAACCTCATGGCAAATACACTCTCAGAGGATGTGAAAAATATATAATTGTTGCTCTCCAAAAAGATTGTGGACCAGGTTGAACAGTGATTTACCTAACAAGCATCAATCAAAGAAGGGTTTATATATTCGATGTTTAGTCGAGAGGTTGGCTTTAAAAAAACAAATGTGCCAGCATGAGTGAGGCCAGCATTGGTTGAAGCGATAAGAGGTCAGCCTATCAGCACTTAGCTCATACATGGCACCTGTAATAAATTCTCTTCAGTTTGTAAAGCTTACAGAGCACAAAAATGTTGTGCAAAATGCTGCTGTAGTTTCGTTTAAACACCATCGTCACACAGCTGGAATGAGAGCCAAATAATTCCTGCTTTTTAGTACTACTATTGGAGTCCTGACCATTGGAGAACAGAGTAAATGAGACCAACACCGTATGTTCAGTAGTCCATAAACTCATGTCCATAAGTTTTTAGTTGAAGTAAAAAAAGTAGAAAATAAATGCAGCAAAAAGGAGGTGTGTCTTAATAAAGGCGTGTGCTGTCTGAGAAAACTGTGTTTTAATCACTGTTTTATAAAGTAAGTTCATTAAATACCCAAATTCACTTATTTGTGGGTTGATCCTGGACACAATGGTGTTTTTGTGTGACATTATTGTTCTGCTTTGTTACAGATCAGTTGTTACTAGTTAATACTAGAACAGTAGATACAGAAGTAAATATACTTTTATAGAGATAGACGTGAAGCTCAGGTGGGTACAGGATGGCAGAACATTTGAAAACAAGACTGTACAAATTCCTAAATAAGAACGAATATTAAAATAAATTTTATGTTTTTGTATTTATTTCAAAGTTTGAATGACATATAATGTTTTTTTGCAAAATTTTCCACGTTTATCTTGTTTTGAAATGTAACATCACTCAAGTAAAATTAAAAGGCTTTTATAAAGGTTTAATTGTTGCAACCCGCAAGTTTTTTTTTTTTTTTAACTCGGAACTATGATCAATTAATATAATAATATTGTACCAATAATTACAGTTAAGTATAACATTGATCTGTTTATAATTTTGCTTCCACTGAGAAAAGAATATAATAGTGAAGAAAAATAAAAGAAAAACATATCCATTAAACACAAGCAAATCAGACACCAAAAGCTGTTCACTTTTTACTCACGGTGCCACAGGCTTCGTAATGTGAAATCATGGTTTCTTAAGGCCACGGCATCTCTCCTTAGTAAATTCAATTAGCCCTGCCTTTGTAAACACACAACCGGCAAGAGGAGCATGTGGGGGGAGCCCGAATCCAATTTGGGAGGCGTACTGCGGCAGGGTCGCGGCCTTGCTTTTCAGTCAAAAATGAAACAGATGCCATCTCACCCGGGCAAACACAACCCAGACCTCCAGACATAGCAAAGTTAACAATGTGTATATGAAAAAAAAAGATTCATAAAAACCATCCTGAAAATTCTGCTGATTGAATGGTTATTATATACGTACATACATATACCTATGTACCATACACACATTTGTTTTTAATCATTAAATTTAGGTGTTTATAAAACTTTGGTAATGTAATTGAATTAAAAATTAAGCACTATGCCATGCATTTGGCGAAGTATATGTTTCCATAATGCATTTGTCAATTTGTTATGCAATTAATAACTACATGGCCTGTTAGAAATGTGACAACTTTTCTTTAAACGGGGTCAGCGCTGTCTTAAACAAATTTAGCAGTTAATTCTGGCCACATACTCAATATTTTGACAGGGTTACAAAAAACCTGAAAAGGGCCAACTAACACAAAAGCTACACAATTAGCAGTTTAACCAGTGATATACAAAGACTGCTGAATGAGTTTGCCTGCAGTCTTTGTCTTCATTTAAAACTATATGAGGCATTATTAAGAGCATAAGAGCACCAAGTTATTGTTTATTGTGAAAAATTTCAATGAAGCTTCAGTCTCATCATTATTTAAATGGCCTAAGGACAACATTTGTTTATATTTAAATGTTGTTAATGTATATTACTAATATAATATGTGTAATTAATAATTTTGTATCCAATATTAATACAATATTTAGTCTTTAATTGTATTTTTTTGTTAAATCAAGATTCCAAAAGGTTTAATAAACTGAGAATTTACTTTTCAATTTCATTTTAAGAAAGTCCCCCAGTGTTTTTGTAAATAATGTTTGTAGATTCATTTTTGTAGTTTAAAAAAAAACAAAAAACAGTCCATCTCTTTCTTTTTATACTCCTTAGTGCTCTGTTTTCATAATGGTCAAAAAGGACCAGCACCTCACTGCAGTAATTGTCACGTTGATATGTAGCTCTGCTATTAGCGCATTTGATGAAGAAGTTTAACACTTCTACACTCCACCCACTCTATACTCTGTTAGAAACATCTTTTTTATTGCTTTACCATGTAGATTTGATATAATACAGTAGCTTATTATTTGCTGCACATAAGGATGTATTCGTCAATCTGATTAATGGTTGTATTATACACACATACATTGCATAAAGTTTTATAGCATGTGGATTGATTGTGTTTGCATCAATGCTGGAAAACTTCTACACACTGCTGCTGGCTGTTCTTGAGTGTGTGTGTGTGTGTGTGTCTGTGTGTGTGTTTTATGAGCGATATCACTCACAATTGCATGGCGCCACCTCTGTCTTCTTGTCACTCATTTCCCTGGTGACCAATCAGAGCTTAGGGAAGGATGAGGAACGCTGTCCCATCACAAAGTGGTTCATTAGAGCGATATATGTCCACTTTTTTTTTTTTTTACCGATCCATTTTGTTTTCTCAGGATTTTCTATCTTCCCGTTAGGTCTCCTATCAACTTACTTATTTCTACACCCTCACCTTAGGAAGTTCTCACTGTTTTTATATACTATATGAGTAAACAAATTTGGACCCTGTAATGTCTCTTTTTTGGTACTGGTTAGTTACAGTCTCCACTTTTAAACCAAAGCAAAATAAGAACAAAAAAGATCTGCATTCATATGAATGATCCATTGTGTACACTGTATGCATGATGGTTTAAAAAGCAAGCAGATAATCATTTACTTTGCAATTACAGAAAATGCATTTCCATTTTTACCCACCACATTGATTGTGGAAGTGTATCATGGCACAAACACCTCAGATAAAGAGCTGCTGAAGTAGTTGGGGTCCACTAATCCAGCCATAAAGATTGTGTAGAAATGAAAAAAATTATCTTTACCCTCTCCAGATGTAGTCTACCAACAAACATCAAGAGCAATGATTCAAGGAGGCTTTTTTGTCATTTTCATCACATGTAGCATGTCACGAAAACGAAATTATGGCCCACGGACCCAGAGTTACCCTATAAACTTTAAAGCTGAAATGTAATGGCATTATTTAAAGGCATGTAATTATTTAAAAATTTAAAGGCATGTAATAGATATTAAGTTACAAAGGGAAATTATATTATTTTTCTGTATTATATTTGCAAATTTTAAGGGAAATTGTCACAACTGTCCAATGATCTGCATGTTGAGAGCCTTTAGACGTAGTAGTACAATGACCCATGCACACAAGTCATTCCATCAAAAAATAAAAATACAGTTAATACTTTGGAATGCCCACATTAGTCTTGGCCTTAATTCTATAGAAATATTTTGGAGCAACCTGAAGCAAGCACTTAGTATAGAGATTTTGTGAAATTCCTTTAAGCTGATGAACTAATCATCAGCTGCCATTGAAATGTTTCTTTGCAGTTTTTACTGGTGATGGAGGATGATATTTCATGGGGATAATTTACATAGCAAGAACAATAAAGTACTACATATGTTTCCCAACTTTGTTTCCTTAGTTTTCTTAGCAGATGGTTTGTAATGCATTGTTTCAGTCAGAATTAATTGAATTCTGCTTGTGATCTCCAGTGTGTGAATTAAACTTTTGAATTGATGCCAGTGACAATTTAAAGAACTATTCATTTTAATAGTTTAAAAAGTCCTAAAAAAGTGTGGAAGAGTTTACTTAAACATACACTGGAGATCAAAATTAGAGAACAATTCAAGAACACTTGATTTTTTTTAGAAATAATGCACTCTTCATTGGTCAA